>JAEBDU010012109.1:0-30361 GCA_016802625.1 Heliconius numata
GGCCGATGCATTCTATTTAATTTTCCTCACAGGCAGCCACGTAGTGCTTGCTTTTCATCAGGGACAGAATACCATCTTCAGCATTAACCACAAGAAAAAAAAAACCCGCCTGCCTTTATAGCAACGAAGATTTAGATGCGTTTGCACGTATTGGATAATTGGAGTTGAATGTATTATTTCATATTTTTTGTAGTAGTTATTAGTAGGTAGGTTTTTGTTTATAATTTCTTCCGTTTAAAAATAGTCATTTAACTATCTAAAAATAGTCATTTAAATATATTTTAATAAGTACTTGAAAAGATTAGTAGCACAGATTTAAAATTACGGTACCTACTAAAAAATCCTTGCTGTGTAAAACAATTGGAAAATCCTTATTGGAACTACGAAAATGCGGGTTGCATTAGGATTTAATTAATTTTCACATTATCTTAAGTGCTTTGCAAACATACATTATATGAATAATCCAGTAGTAAAAGCGGGCGAAGCCGCAAGAGGGTCGCTAGTAATAATATAAACCCTATATGTTTTCGTAAACTTTCCAGAATCCAATAGTGAAAACCGCATCTAAATCGGTTAAGCCGCTTCTGAGATTAGCGATAACAAACCCACAGACAAAATTTTTAGCGTTCTGTACCTCAAAAAACAATATTTCTAATATTGTCTTTGCGGTCCGCTCAATACGAAGTTTTGACTTTCACACCGATGTCGCCGAGGAGAATAGGGAAGGAGGATTTCTGTCCCTAAAAAAAAATGATAGGACGTCGACGGTGGTAAGAACATCTCCTGCTATGAGATTTGTAATTGTATCTCACTTTTTTACCCCATATATATATATGTAAAAAAAATAAACAAAAGGTTTTAAGTCCTCCTCCTATATCTCGGTTTACTCAGAAAAGGACCTAAGTAAAATATTAGTAGATAAATAGTCCTTTACAAAGTTAATTGTAAGCCCCGCATCATAGAGTGTGGTACAGACAGCCTTTGTTATTTATCTTCTATGAAATCTTACTACCATACGAGCACAATATAAGCTTCTCTATTCAGCTTAGTATTTATATAATGACTAACTCTTAAAGTTCAAGTCTTAACGAGGCCTCACGTGGCTGTAGGTTCGATTCCCACTCGAGGGAATGAATTATTTTATATTTTCATTGCCTCGTTCTAGTAGTGCGGTAACGTACGGCATTGAGTTCTGGAAGAATTGGAAATTGGGGAACGAAAGTGTCTTAAAGAGAACGGAGTCTCTTAACACTAGGTTTCCATAATCTCTCCGCCTACTCTGGTAGTAGCGGGATATAGCGTGAAGCTAAAACAATAAAATAAAAATAAAACAGATACGGTGTGGTGCGAGTGGCAGCGTGTCTGACTGTAAGCGTGGTGGTTGCGAGTTCAAATAAAATGTGGGGGAAATATTTCCATGTCCTCGCTCTGAAAGGTAATGCCAGTAATCCGGACCCTGATTAATGACACAACCCCTTTCCCCCCCAAAGGGCGTAGTCGTAATCGGCAGTCACTGTTGATAATAAATTAAAATTTCGACAAATCTTTACTAATTTAATACATGCTTAGAAAGGTAAATTCAAGGTGTACTCCAAAATTCGACAAATTGGATAATACCACACCGCCCTGCAAGCGATAGTTGGTTTACCGCGTGTCCACGGAATTTCGCTATAATTATCTATTGAGGCATGTCAGGCACAAGTGTGTGTGTAAACGCGACTGGTTGCGGGTTCGATCCCCACTCGAGGAAATGAAATATTAATTTAAATTTGTATCTTCATTTCTTCATTGAATTCCGCCACTCAACCCGCAATACCAGGTTCCCTCTGCATACCCTGCTATGTGCGGGATAAATAAAAATAGCTAAATTTAAATTTTGAAAACATACTTATTTCTATATTTAGAAGCGATTTAGTGTAGAAAACCCAGGAAGTTAAATCTTATATATATAGAAGCATACTTGAACCAAGGACGAAACGTAAACAGCCCCGCCTAAACCGTGTCAGCCTATTTCTAACATCTGGGGAATCAATTTGGTCATTCAACCACAAAAACACTTTCTATTCATAGAAAATTGAAATTTGGTACTCAACTATGACATTTGAAGTATCTACTTATATATATTATTATGGTTTTATAATAAAAATTGTAGATATTTCTCTATTGGGTCTAAAAGAATAAATAATCTGAACTATTAAGAAATGTCACTGTAAATGTGACAGATTGTGGGTTCGATTCCCACTAGAGGAATTGAAATATTTAATATTTTCATATCGCGTTCGTGCGCGTCGAGTCCCGCCAATCTCCAGAATTTGCAGAATTCAGCGGAATATAATAAAAAAAACAGGCTAAGTGCGAATCGGACTCGCCCACCGAGGCTTCTGTACTAATTTTGGGATTGTAGGTTAACGGGATTATCTTATAAAATTTTTGAGATTTTTGAGATACGGAACCCTAAAAATCTTAAACAAATCCCTATTACTGCATAAGTAAAAGCAAAATTACCTTAATAAATCCTTTTACCGATGAGAAGTCTCATCAGAACATCCCCTTATCTATAATTCACGAGTCATTTTGTGGCAATACTCCGATTTCATATGACTTTTTCATTATTCAGTACTAAAGGAACTGGTTTCTAGTGAACGTTCATAAATGATTCGAAAAAATATATCATGACAGTTTTAAATAGATTTTTTTAAACAACCTAAAAAAATATCGAGGGATTGACTACAAGCGACGGGTAGGTCCCCACGATCGACCACGTCGCACTATGGACAATGGTAGAACAACGGCAGATCAAAAGTCGTTTTTACAAAAGTCGTCCCTGACGCACTTAGTATTTTTTTTTTAATAGTATAATAGTGGAACTTTAATATAATGAATTATTTTTTCGTGAATTATATTTAGAATATACATATTTTAATTTTAGAAAATAGTAATATGTAAGAATGTCTATTTCAGGTTTTTCGCTTTGTGACTTTAAACATAATTTCCTTAAAAAAATGTGCAAGTAGGTATAAAGTGTTATATATTTTTGAAAAGCCTATAGTATGTAGATTTTAAAACAATTATTATATTGTGGATATCATGACTATATTTTTATAAAAAATATTAATAATAAATGAAGAGAAAAAAGGTACTTGTTTAAAGTTCATCGAGACTTTTAACAGTTACCGACGTCTCCCGACGCGTTATATTTGATATTGTCTTATAGTCCAGATATTCATAAACAATATTTATTAAAAATTAGCTGCAGAGACCTGCAGGCTGAGAAGTTATGACGAAAACTACGATACAAGTCAGGGGACACGAATACTCTATCTATTGTAGTTTCTAATGTTTTACTATTTAATTGATTAGATTGCGGTAAATCTCCATTAAATTATTGTTATTTATTGATAAAAGGACGTTTTATCTTCATTTTGTACACATTTTGCACAATCATTTATTCACACTACCCTCATTTTTGAAATTATACGAAGAGTGAATTAATTTAATAAAACTATTACAAATTAGTAATAAAATTACTAACAGACGTTTGATTATTAACTGTCTTCACTAAATTTCAAAATGACGAATACTTTTAAGTGTTCCAAGCGTGAATTATTACTCCCATACATTGAAGGTTCAGGGTTTACGTTCAATAGGAGAAGAATTAGCACCTCTTTAAATTATTTGAGGTTCCTGGCAAAGATTTTATTGATTGAAGAATTACTTATAGGTCCCGACTGTTCATCCTAATAAACTATTGGGCTTGTTAATTTCTTTCCAGATTTATGCAGTCGGGGTGTTTGTTTTTTAATAAATATATTTTTATTTTTCAAATTTTTGTTAGGATTCATTATGATAATGATAGTCATGATATACCTTTTTGAAATCCTCGTGTTGAGCTCTTGAATTTGATATCCATATTGTGGTATTCGAAACCAAAAATTTTTTTTGCACTAAGTCCAATGGCGTCCCACAGCCGCCATGATTATTATTTTTTAACGTCACCTACCTAAGAATACTTGGGCTGCTAAAGCGAATGTAACGATACCTCAATTATGTAAATCCATTCAGCGGTTCTGGAGATACAAGGTAATAAAGAATATTGCGTACATACATACGTACATACATACATACAAAATATGCGCTAAAAACATAACCCTTCCTTACCAGTCGGGAATAATAATAAACTAATTTAATAATACATTTTTACTATTATTCCTTTAATTTTTACCATCATTTACTGAAAACTTTTCTTTTCATAATTTTTTTATATATATATTCTCCAATAAAAGTATAATATCTGAACGTCACCTAACGCACTATTTCATACTTTATGCTTGTGCAAAAATTCAATTGTTTATCTTAACAAATAAAAAAGTTATCGATTTTTTATCTGATACAGACTTCGATTTCCCATAGTGCGACGGTCCTATTTGGAGAAATTAATTATATTTCTTTTCTAATAAGACAAAGTGCGGCGTTAAGTTCCATCATATTTTACTAATTTGGGACAGCGTGTCTTTAATCTAGGTTGTCTGTATCTACCCTGCTATCGCATATAGGATACAACGTAGAGCTGAAGAAAACAAATAAAGGCAATCCAATTACCTTGACTCTCGTTTTTCACCAGGGTTTTTGTTCAAGGTTTTAAATCAATCGATGAATGAAGAATTGAAGACTGCAAGGTTACCAGGGCAGAAATAGCATGAGTACTCGTATTTTCAAAAACAACTCTAAAAAAATACAAAAACAATTGACAGAATTTAATTTAAAATGTGTAAAATTGTAAAAATAAAAGATTTTATTAAAGAGAAAAGATAAAGAATAGATGGGCTATACAGGAATTTGTTATTGTCATTTTGAAACTACTATCGCTTTTTTAGGTTACACATAAAATATTTTCAAATGGTTCATCCATTACTAAGAAAAAAAAAATACTATTTAAATATAATATAATGCTATTATAAAAGTCTACATCTATTTTTGAGAAATACCAATACCGACATGGATAATCCAATTGTTACTTTCACTTTAAGGTTTCAATGTAAAACATGCTAAATGACTCAGGTGTTTTCCTTAAGATGTTATATTAAATATTTTATTTAAAATCAATTGACTAGTAAAATGAGGATTTCTTATGGATATTTTTTTAAGGTTCCCAATGTATCCCGCGTATTGCAGAATAGGTATCCGTCGCCATATCTCAACAAACAATGAACAATGAAAATATTAAATTCCCCCCGAATGGGAATTGAATCAACAACCGTCACGTTTATACTCAACCAATGTGCCACTACGATACGACGATCTTTGGATAAATCTATGTCAAGTTAATTGAAAATTAATTTTCCACAAAGAAAATCTAAATGATTGTGTACTTATTAAATATTTGGAGTAAGTCCACAGTAATTATCTTTTACCTTCAATCTTCAATTGTTCGTATCTTATAGAGGTGGAGGGTATACTACGAAATGAATTGTATTTCCGTTCATTGTGAGCTATTTTCTTAGGTTTTTCATATAAAAAAAAAATCAGCTTCACGCTGTATCCCGCACACAGCAAGGTAGGTAGAGGGAACCTAGTAGAAAAGCACTCCGTTCCCCACTTTCTGCCGAATTCTGGAGGCATTGCGTGTTGAGGGACAGAATTCAACGCCGCGCTTTGCCTCGACACCAGAGCGAAGAAATGGAAATATAAACGTAAATAAATATTTCACTTCCTCGAGTGGGGATCGAACCCACAACCGTCGCGTTACAGTCACACCGATTAACCTCTGCGCAACGACGGCTTAGATTTATAAGGTGTTAGTTTTATCCATGATTGCAGCGTTAAAAAGTCATCCATCATCTTTACAGCAAAATGTATGACACAGGCTCGTACTCGCACTCAATTGACATAGTACTAAAACGTCTTCTGTCATGGCTCTCATATATTGTATGACGTTGACGAATATTTATATATATGTCTGTTATACCTGCATATATCAGGGTACGCAGAGGAAACCTGTCGCAAAATTCAATGTCTCAAATATTCGGCAGAAAGTGATGAACAGAAGTTTGTTAAGACGGACTGTCGTATCAGTAGGTTCCCAGGTTCTCTCTGCCTTATATCATTAAAAATTCATTTTAAAATTAAATTCATCAGAAGTAAGTTAGAAGAAGGAATATTCAAGCACCATTTGAACTAAAACTTTATCAAACTCTTCAACTGATCGGTGTACCCTTGTGGCTTATTTAATTATTTAGGCCGCAGTTTGTCGACTAACTTCGGTTGAAAATAATTTCATGTAACAATTCAAATACGAGACGGTAGTTTTGAAACTAGCTCTAGTTTTTAGTAATAAGTTTTGGCCACACTGTATAAATTGTTCAAAAGTGTAGGCTATAAATTGTAATTGTAAATGGTATAATATCAATTTTTTTACTCATTTAATACCTACCTATATTATAAATTCGAAAGTAACTCTGTCTGTCTGTCTGTTTCTTACGCAATCAGGGCCTAACCGCTAATTTAATTGTGATAAGATACTCATATAGAGATACTTGAGGGTCTCGGGATGAACATAGGATACTTTTTTTCTCATATTTGTATTATTATCGATATATACCAATAGGTATATTAAAATACTAATTAATTTATTCCGCCATGTTAATAACAACCGTCGTTGCTAAGCAACGATTTGCAAAGTTTGTTGTTAGAAAACGTCACCCAAAATGAGCTTGCTTAACGCATCTCTCTATTGAACACTGAAAATAATTTCATAAATATATTTAATCAATATTCGTATAGTTCAAGCGGGCGTAGCCGCGTTCGGGTCCACTAGTATTTTATAAATTTGATTTATAATGAGGCTATCTCAGCTACTAATATCCAATGTATCAAATCGTATATAACAATCGTACTACACGTACGTACAGTCGTATAAACATATCGTATCAAATCTTGGTGTATTGTGTGTAGTGGAAATCGGTGAGTTTTGACACTAGATTGTGTCTCCGTCACCGGTTAGGCGAGAAAACTAAAAAAATCATAGGCCGAGGCCAAAGTGGCGTAGGGCACAAGCGTGTGACTATAAGCGTGACGATTGTGGGTTCGATTCTCACTCGGAGAATGAAATATTTTTAAATATATATTTTTAATTACATTTCCTTGATCTGGTAATGTCGGATAACGGAAGTGTAGTTATGGGAACGGAGTGCCTTAACTCGGTCCCCAGGTTCCCCCGACATACCCTCTGTGCAGAATACAGTGTAAAACTGAAATATGTTTACAATATTTGAACAACTTTGTGGTGGACCATGCTAAATGTATATTGGATGCGGAATTTCGAAATATAAGTAAATTACTTGTTTTATGATTTTAAAGTGGATACTAAAACCTCATTTATATAAATCATCAGCGCAGCGGCACAAGGGTGTGACTGTAACGCGACGGTTGTGGGTTCGATCCCCACTCGAGGAAGTGAAATATTTATTTACGTTTATATTTCCATTTCTTCGTTCTGGTGTCGAAGCTAAGCGCGGCGTTGTGTACTGGCACTCAACACGCAATGCCTCCAGAATTCGGCAGAAAATGGGGAACGGAGTGTCTTAACACTGGGTTGTCTCTGTCTACCCTGTTGTGAACAGGAAGAAACATTTTTTTTAGTATAGAAAGTCATAACAGTAGTTCCTACCTACCTTACCTACCATACTATTTACGAGATACAATGGGAACCTATTTTTTTACATAGTATACAAAGTCAAGGCTTAGGCTAGGCCAGGCTTCTTAGACATGAAATTAAAATTTAAACGTATAATATAGCATAGGCTAACAGAATACAAATTTCAAAGTTCTATATCCGTCAGCCGTGATTCCATTAAATTTGCCACTTGGTTCTTGAATTTTGCATTTGGATTCATAAATTAAAATCTGTAAATTTTGCTAACTTTCGCTTGAACATTTGTCTGTAAACTAATATCATAATCTCTATTTCTTTATGTACCAAATAGCGTTACATATTATAATTCGATCCACTTACATTTTATAATTGTTTTGTATATAATATTTTTTCATTTTCAGTTTCGCCACTAAACGCACAATATTTTGGATTTTGATGGAAATTGGAGAGCGGAGTGTTATGACACTATGATTCTCTTCGTCTATCCTGTCATATTTGGGACAGAAGTACGCTGTTCTAAGCGGTACAATGGTTAAGCTGATTATAAAATATTCCTAGGAGTATTTACTTATCAATATTGTTCGCTTATATCATTTTAATCCGAGAAGCGCTCAATATGTTTTGAGTTCTAGATTATCTTTGCAAGCCATTTATGGGACAGACAATGACAATTTTTCGAAGTATTGCGTGTTAAGTGGCGGAGTTCAACGCCGGGCTTTCAGAGTGGGAAAGAGAACCCACAACCATCGCGTTATAGTCACACCCTTGTAGTACGACGGCCTCAAGCTATATTATAAATGAATAATAAATTTGATTAAATATAATATTTGAACAAAATGCTTATAATTGTATACTGAAATAGTCGATTATGAAACATTCCATGGAGGAAATCTCTATCTTTATAATTCCAGTTCAAAAAGCTCGAGCTCATACCAATATATAACACCCATCATTTCAATTCCGCTTGAGATGAGAAAAAAATAATATATTGGAAGAAAAAAGCACGTCAATAATATGTCGGTAGAAATTTGAGGCGTGTGAAGAAAACTCACAGAAGTGGATACTTATCAAATTTTCACTAACAAGAATGATCTATTATCTTTTATTATCTTTGTAGCTTTATATAAATTGAGTTCAGTATTTTTTTGAGGCCATTGTAGCGCAGCGGCACAAGGGTGTGCGTAACGCGACGGTTGTGGGTTCGATCCCCACTCGAGGAAGTGAAATATTTATTTACGTTTATATTTAATTTTTTTCGCTCTGGTGTCAAGGTAAAGCGCGGTGTTGATTTCTGCCACTCAACTCCCAATGCCTCCAGAATTAGGCAGAACGTGGGGAACGGAGTGTCTTAACACTAGGTCCCTTCTGTCTACCCTGCTAGTGCGGGATACAGCGTGAAGGTGATTTTTTTAAAGTGTTTTTTTAGGGTTCTGTACTTCAAAAGGTAAAAACGGAACCTTTATACGATCACTTCGTTGTCCGTCTATCAAGACCAATTGTGTGGTTTCAAGCTGATATTAATATCAATTAAAAGAGTATATGGTCCTTTGCAGTACAAAAAAATCTGGCTTTTAAGTCAACGCAATCGAAAGATACGAGCATTTATGGTAATATACCAAGGAGGTATACCAAAGGGTAAAGTTGAAAAACTAATTTACATATATAGAATTACATATTATTTTCTTAGTTTCTCTGAAACATTTTTTCAGAGAAACTAAGAAAAGAATTACAGAGAAAAGAAAAAGACTAAAAAAGAAAAATATATGAAATATACGTCAAGGTAAAAATAGCATCAAATAAAAGAAAACTATACAGTTAACCTATCATTATACAACACTGAATCCAGGTCTAAAGGAAGTCCCATTACTGGTGTGAATTGTGCACTGGAACTTTAATGGCATGAATGTCTTTTATAGCCTCGTAATAGGCTCTCATCATAATTTTAGAACTCTACAAGTAAAATTGTGGATTTTTTCTTACTATCTTTACTAAAGCGATATTTATTGTTTGTAGTATATCCAGTATAAATATGGTAATTTAGATTTATGGTAAAGTTTTCTTTTATTTTTTTTACTGTATGATGAAATGCACTTTTTTATGTTTTTATCCTTTTTTTTAAGTAAAAAAATACGACAGGTTTAAAAAGCATAAACTTTCTTGGTACAAACATCTTAATTAGTTATACTCTATTTATAAAGAGAGAGATGATAAGAGTCTCATATTATCGTTAAAGGAATGTTATACAAAATCCTTTTTTATTATAATTATACTAATTACATTATTTGTTCTATATTTATTATCCTTTCTGGATTAAGCTGTAAACTTAAAGAGAAGTGTCTTCGAGAAGTCACTTCACTTTTCTCACTCTACCAATTGCAAAGATATGACCCATTCGTTTGTAAGAAAAGTATTTTCTAAAAAATAAATTATAAATTACTCAAATATAATGCTTGAAGAAGACAACAAGAACAATTTTCCTTTAATTTAATCATATTTTCTTTCTACATGACATCAACTCGATATTGAAACAAAGCTTTTCCATATAATGTTTATTTAGAGACAAGCACCAATTATTGTATCGCTGGAGGCGACGTGGATTCCGTTTGTTTCCAGCCTCTTCAGAGATCACGTGCCGATGGTGAATTATGGTGGAACTTCTGGATAATAATTCAAGAGTTTTGACTTACTTTACGCGTATGTCTTTGCCGGTGGAACTATAAATTTAAGATAATTTAGATGTTGGGGATTGAGATATGGATTTTTTTTTTAATTTAACCTAATCTCTTATTATTATTAAGTTCCATAATGGTTGTATTGTCTTAAAAAATTGGGAAATAGAGTGAAGTAGCTGGACACTACGTCACTCCGCCGGTCTGACTTTTTTAATCATGGGGTTAGAACAAAAAGACTTTCGATCTCTAAGCCGATAAAAGTTAAAGCAGTGCTATGAGATTTTAAAATTTGACTTGCAATTCTCTAACAAAATTTTACTCCAACATAACTATTAGGTCCCTTGGCTCATTATTAAAAGATTTATAGATACATTGAAAGATATATTTATAGATATTTCAAAATATATAAATAGTTTTTTTTTAATTCCATTTGTTTTATTAATATAATAACAATACTAAACTAACAAATATTCGCGTGTCTAGGGTATCTAGGCTATCTAGGCTATCTAGGCTATGTGTGGAACCAATTCACTAAGTGTCACTTGGCAATCAAGAGATTGCCCGACAAGCGTCAGGTACGATCCATGAACGCGAAGTAAGAAAATTTTATAGTCATAGAAATAAAATATGGATCAAAAGCGCAAATAAACATTTTGTTTATTGTTTTTTTTGTCAATAAATAGAAAGAAATAGTTATATAATATATGGCGATTAAAATTGTTTTTTTTTTTTCACTATATATTATAGTAAATATTATATATTTCTGGCGAAACTACTAGACTGAGGAAGCTCCCTAACTAACATATGTATTCGAAATTCCTACAGAAATGGGAAAAACATGATTTTTTATTACAAACGAAAAGCATATACTCGTATATATGGTTAGTAGATGATTATGAATCGAGTCGTATTTGAAAAAATATGTAGAGAAAACTTGATAATTAAGTAATTATTTATATTTTATAAGCCAAAGTTGTAGGAGGCATGAAAAATAAAACAAAAAGAAAGCTTCTATTCTAATTAAATTCTGTGTTTATTTTTCGACTTTAGGCTTCCGAAGTAATTAATGGATTGCTCAAATCTATCTAAAGCCGTCATCTCCTTTTAAACAATACAGCTATTACTTATCCTTATTTTAGCAAAAAAAGAACTTTTTATTTTTTAATATTTTGAACTGGATTTTTAGAAATATAATATATTTCTGAATTATGAAGCGTTTTGCTCTTATATACTACTTGTTTATATATATAAAATCGAAAGGTCACTCACTCATCACGAAATCTCGGAAACTACAAGTGCTAGGAAGTTATTATAGGACGTGGGTGCTCGCTAAGACGGGAACTTGCAATATTCGACTTCAAAGGGGTTGTTTTTGGGGTTGAAAGTTTGTATGAAACTTCGTTACTACAAATGCTAGGAGTCTCAAATTTTGCATGGACATTACTTATAGCACGTAGGTACTCATGGAGACAGAAATTAATAATAACGTAGTTCACGCAGGCGAAGCCGCGGGCGGGCCGCTAGTATATAATATATACAAGTAGTATATAAGAGCAAAACAAAATGGACTGCGGTAGAAAATTTATGAAACAAAACAAATTGAATACAATATTAATAAATATTCCACTCTTTACGAACAAACAAACAAGCAACTTCTTAAAGCAGTTCGAATATATATTACTGTATAGACCATGGTTGTTTAAATTCCACGTGTTTTGTAGAAATTTTATATTTAAATAATTTTTATACCCCTAAGAAAAATCATAAGGTTGATTTTCGCAATCATGTCACTACACTACGGGAGTGTCATGTCACTACATTCTTTCTGGTTACAGATAAATAAATCGTTGAAATTTACCAATTATATTTTAGTACAATGCTTCATAGCCGAGTAGGTAAAGAGAACACTGTAAAAACGCTCCGATTTTCGCTTTTTACTTAAAATCGAGACATTGCGTGTTGATTGGCGGAACTCAACGCTGCGCTTCGTCTTATCAGAGCCTGAGAATATCAATAAATATTTTTTTTAAAGCTATTGAACTAATAAACGTACAGTCAGAGCCTTTATACTATAAGTTATGATTAAAACTAAACAGATCGACATATTGCTCCTTTATCCTATAATAATTAAAACAATTTGTGGTCATTTATTATTAATTATAAATTTTATAAAATTATCTGTGCCCAAGTTAGGATTTAATTGATTGTACTTAAGTTTATAGCTTATTTGGTAATGTTAGTCAACATTTAAACTTCCATTCCACTAAATTTATAGCGCTATTATACAGATTTTTTTGATAGACTAAAACAATTTGTAATTTTCTTTACAAATTTCTAAATTTTAGGCTTAGTAAAGAAAAGTGCGGTGTTAAGTTCCGATGCATAACACAAAATATCTTTAAAATTAGTCATAATAAACGATATAAGGGTTAGAATTTGCCTCACCAAGCGCAGGAATGCGTGATATTACGTTAGAAATTACGATTATAATGAATTAAAAAAAAAATAACCACAAAAAAAGAAATATCAAAATCGGTTCACCCGGTCAAAAGTAAGTAAAAGTAGGTAACAAACATTAAAAAAAAAGAGAAAAAAAATACAGTCGAATTGATAACCTCCTTTTCTTACAGAAGTCGGTTAAAAAAGATACGCTTTGCATAGCTTGATAAGTTTGCTGGATAGTAAATACTTGACAAGGTCGACAGTGACAACGAATGACCGCTTTTTAGTTGCATTTTTAATAGTAGTTTTTATCTGTCTGCAGTTAAGTTCATTTTCTGTGATGATTCATCGTAGATTTATGCTTATAATAAATTCTTAGATATACTATTTTTTTTTCAGTTTCACGCTGTATCCCGCATTTGCGGGATAGGCAGAGAGAGCTTAGTGTTATGACACTCCACACTTCCCAGTGAATTCTAGAGTCATTGCGTGTTGAGTGGTGGAACGCAAGGCTGAGCTTTGTCTCGCCACCAGAGCGAAGAAATGAAAATATTTAATTTTCATGAGTAGGAATCGAACCGATAACCTGCCGTGTTTACAGTCACACTTTGTGCCCCTGCGCCACGGCTAGCCTCAATTACATGTGTCCTTTTATTTATGTATAATTTAGCTTTGCCCTTTTAGCGCTTATGAAAAATTTGTGAGAATTCTCAAATTAAGAATTTTAAAGAACATAAATTCAATTTTTTTAAATCTCGTACTGTAATTCGCCTGTTCGCCTATTGACATTGTTGGAAGTGAAAATCAGCAATTTTACATGAGAGCCTCTCAAAGCTTAAAATAATATTATTTTTTTTATATATGGCCGTGGTTAATGGAAATGTACAAAGTTTTAATATTAAACTACTTTTTTTATATAAAACCACGGTCGTAATATCGACGAATTACTTTTTAAAAATGTAGATTCAAATATATAACTTATATAAATAATATATGTAAAGTATGGGCTAATGGTATAGGCATAGGCTAATGTAATATTAAAAATAGTATGAAATTATATTATATTATTTTAAAAAAGTAAAAATTAAACAAAGTATTTATTTTACACCATATTTATTTAAAACATTTAAACACACACATATAAATAAATTTATTTAAGTGCATATAGTTATTTACACGATACTAGAACATGAACAAGCAATCTCTCTAAAATTTCTGGAAACGATTGTTGGGACTTTCACTGAAAGACATAAGCTATGGAGCAATATATAGGCTACATTTTATCCCGAAATTATGTGGAATAAACCACATTTTTCTATTAAATATGACAGTTTTTCCGACCAAATTCTAATAAGATCCCAAAAGATTTAAAATACTGTTTATCAAGTGTATTGCATTGCATTGCATTAGATACTTAAGTAATCGAAGTATTTTTCCTTAATACATTTTAATAACATTATATAAATATTCGTATGGTTCAGAGGTAGCCGCTAGGGGCCGCTTGTAACAAATATGTAAACAAATATAAGTTTAAGAAAAATTGGCACTAGATTATTACGTAGGTACACCACAATAATTTCATATGAATTGACTTAAATATAATAATGACATCAATTTGTAAAGACATTATTGACAGTAATTTGACTCTAGGGTAGGTAGAGCTTGGAAGAAGTTTGACTTAAAGTTAGGAAGAGGAATGATTATTGGTTCTGATGGAGGATCAGGAGCTGAAGTGTCACTCTTCGATTCTGTAAATGGTAGAGTTTGGTCATAAGCTTCTGCACTAGGAATGGTTACAATGAATGGTTCTGAGCTAGGACAATGATTAAGGTTATTTTGTATACTCTTGTCACACAAATTAGTAGGAGTATTAGTGGGGATATGATCGATTATTGATGATGAACTTGAATTGACGTCAGGAGGTAAAACAGTTTGCGTTGAATCTAAGGAATTAAATATATCATTAAAGAATTGTGGTGTATCAAAATTGTTATGTTCAAATGATTTTGATGAAGTTAAATTTTCATCTTTTAAAGATAGGCTAGAAGGTAGAGTGCAAATTATATTTTGTGACGAAATATAATTACAATTTTCAAATGATTGTGAAGTAGAAAACTTATTGATAGATTGTGGTAAATCAAAATCTCTTTGCGATTTTTGGGCAGGGAGTGTAGCTATCACTGGTGTTGGTATGTTGTAATTAGCATCAACGAATGACTGTAAAAAGGATGGTGCATTAATAATGGGCTGTGAAAAAATTAAATTTGTATCCTCCAATGATTGTGAAGGAATAGCAGAAATATTTGACTGTGGTAATGTAAAATTAGTACTATCAAGTGAATTTGAAGAAGGTAGTGCTTTAATTGTCAATTGAGCAGACTTGAAATCAATATTTGGAAATGAATGCACAGGAAGAGAACTAATAATTGAATGAGGTTGAGTAAAGTTAGAATATGAATTGATGGACAACTGAGTGGAAGAAAAATATGTAATGGTTGACTGTGGTATAGTAAAGTGTGTGTTAGTTTGATGATTTGAAGCAGTAGTAGTTATAATTGATTGTGTTATGGGAACAATAGACATATTTGAATGTGGCAATGCAAAAGTACTATTCTTAAATGATAGTGATTGCGACGATGGAAATGTATTATTAGTAATGCATTGAGATACAGAAAAAAATGTATTTTCTGTAGATTCTGTACTAGAAATTATCGACTGTGGCAAATTAAAATTTATATTCAAAGCTGGCAGTGGCTGTGGTAATGAATAATTTGTATCTCCTAATGATTGTGAAAATGAATGCGTAGTGACGTTTGTTGGTATAGTGGGACTAGTCGTGACACATATTGAGTCTTGTATTTTTAAATCAGTTTCTTGAAATGACTCGGACCAAGGAAGAATGTTAATACTGGACTGTTGTAAAATTTTAGGGTTTAAAGTAGCCTCTGAGCTTAGATAACAATTCATCTTTGAGTCTGATTCTGAACAGTCATTGAAAGCGGGCTCTATATTAGGACAGATCCTGATTGTTTGCTCCACAGAAGGGCAGGTCGGAAAGCCTATACCAGATTCTTTTGTTTTAGTAAAGTTATTGATATCTGGTGTCAGAATAGTCAAAGTATTGACAGAAGGGTTAAGTTCCTGTAAAATTGGTGTTGAAACCACTGCTGCCTCTGTACTTGGATATAAATCTGTGATAGACTCTGCAGAATCATTGTTTCTTATTTCTTGAACAGAAAACGCATATCTAGTTAGCGGGTAACCATCATCAAATATTGGCTCTGATTCAACTATTTCAGAAATTATTTTTTGTAAATTAGAATCCGTATTTACTAAAGGATTAGAAGCAGCATCATTGACTTCTTCGTATAATGGTAAAATACTCATTATTACATCCGATGTAGAAGTAGCATCTTGACATAAATCAGACCTCTCACAGACATCATTGCTTGTCTTTGTAGCTGCAAGAGTTTCTGACATTGAATCTGAACATGTAAATTCCTGAAAAAACTGTGTTATAGTAGCAGGTTTCTTACGAGTTGTTTTTTTCCTGCTCTTAGATTTCTTAGAGCTTGGGATAGTGTCCTTGGAAACTGTGGTAGATCGTTTTTTTCTATTATTTTCGTATTTGATTTCAATACGGTCTTCTCCATATAAAGTTTTTTTGAAGTCTTCATCAGTTTGTACAGAATTCGGATTTTCAATTGCAAGTCCCAATTTAATTGATTTCCCAAATAGCGCTTTATATGAATTTTGTAAAATATCATAATTATACTCCTGATTTTTCCTTAATTGAATAAAAGATGAGCCAATACTCCAACGCGAGACTTTACTTCGTTGCATCCAGTCATTTATTTTTAAATTTATATCCGTAATAATATTTTCCATATATTCCTTATCTTTGCTATTCTTATAATCCCCATATATGATTTTAAATATTTTAAATTTTTGAAAATATTCAAGAATTTGTTTAATATAATCGATACTGTTATAATAGCATAGAATAGCCGGAGCGCCGTAAACTGAAAATATATCTAATAAATTGTAAGCCACTTCGCTAGCGCAATTAGTTTTGAGCGGTCTCAATACAATAAATTTCGTCAAAAAATCCTGATAAACTAGAAGAAAATTGTATTCGCCATCTGGATTAGTCTGGAAATCTATTAAGGCCGTTTGTCCTCGCGACATATTTCTTGGCATCGGCTTGGGTTTAAGAGATTTTTGTTGACATTTTTCACAAATATCACAATAAAGATCGATGGCGTTACGTGAAACATTTTTGTACTGAGCTCGAACTAGTTTTGTCATGCGGGTCCGCCCGCCGTGACCTATACCAACATGGGCTTCGTGCAGCGCGTCGAATAACTGCCCATCCGCCAAGTAAATCATTTTATTAGAGGGATCGATTAATCTTTCTATTCCATTAATATTTAATATATCGTATTGTCTTAGAAGCCATAGCTCGTGGTCAGATTTATGTTCTCTGGATTTCGCTTTGGGAATGTCCTCCAATATCACTTGATATCGCTTGTCGCTTATGTTCACTATTCTCTTAGGCGGTCGCGAGCGTCGGTACTGTTCGAGTTGTTCATAAAATCGATTTTTCATAAGCGCAGCGTATATAGCGTCCGCCATGACGCAGAACGTGCATTCGTAGCGCTCGATCACGGAACACTAAAGTAACTACAACCCCCAACCCCCAACCCCCATCCCGCTATCCTTTCACTAGTACTATTTTATATACTTTAATCCAGGAAACATTTTAATTATCGCCGAGTTGAACGTAATAGGCTTTTGTGATCATTTTTTTTACATTCATTACCCAGTTTTATAAAATGTATTGAAAATCCGCTCTGGTTTTTATATAAGTCAAATATTTTTTTATTTTCGCTTTGTATCCTGCATATAGTAGCGTAGGTAGAGTCTAGTGTTAGAACACTCTGTTTTTCAATTTCCGCCAAATTTTCGAGGCATGCTTGTTGATTGGTGGAATTCAACGCCGCCTTTAGCTTCGTTACCATAGCGAGGAAATGAAAATATTAAATAATTCACATTACCGATTAGATATTGAACTCACAACCGTCGTGTTAACAACCACATGCTTGTGCCAATACGCCACCACGGCCTCTAAATATTTTCGATAGATAAAATATAAACTATTAAATGAAAAATGTAAATTCAATAAAAATTAATTAAAGTAAAGTCTACATATATTTCTACTGTTTGAATGGATTGTATAATAGAAATATAAATGGAAAATATAATATTTAAAAGCTAAAAGGTTAAACTTATTATCATACTGTTTGTATGTTTATACAATTAAGAGACCTATTGTGAGACTCATTTGTGACTTAGAGGAGTTTATTTTAAAAGACAATTTGCTTTTCCCCGCGGCCAATATTTTAATGAAAATGACTAAATTCCTAGAAACATGGACTATTCAATAGTTAATTCCAAGTCAAATTCCAGTAGTTAATAAAAGAAATTCATATCTTATAATTTTTGTATATCGATAATTTTTAATATTTATGTATATGTTAAATATACAATTATTTATTGTCAATATAACATGATTAATTCTTTGCACGTATGTACTCGTATGTATAAAATATATAACATACTAGAGGCCCGTGCGGCTACGCCCGCTTGAAATATACAAATATTTATTTAAGTGTGAAAAAAACCGACCAAGCGCAAGTCAAACTCGCTCACAGAGGGTTCTGTAGCAATTTCAGGAATTTTTATCGAACTAAGTAAATAAATTAAATTTACATAACTTTTTCATTTATGAACCGATTGTAATAAAATAAATCGAATAAAAAAATGTTTTCGCAAGATTGTCAGAATCCAATAGTGAAAACTGCATCAAAAAGGGCCAATTATGAGATTAGCGATTACAAACGCACAGACAAACAGACAAAAATTTTAAGAATCATTGCTTTATGTTTTATTACGTTTATAAAGGTTCCAAAATAACATTTTTCTTTTAAATATCTTCCAAGTACAGACACCGACTCTCTTACGATTTTATTATAAGTATAGATTACACAATAAAAAATAAAAAATGGAGTAAATACACATACAATATACTACAAAATATTTTTTCAACCACTAATATAAATAACAGACAGACTGGCAAACTCTTCTATGTCAGCCCAACAATGGAAAACAGATGAAAATTCATTTCATATCTCTTCACTTATTAGGGTTCGTCCACATAAATGCATTTAAGCAAATAAATATCACAGAACAATATCTGTAATTATCAAATTTATTTTTGTTTTTAGTTTCACGCTGTATCCTTTACATAACGGGAAAGGTAGAGGGAACCTGGGAACCTAGTGTTAAGGCACTTCGTTTCAATTAAACGGTTCTGTTCCTCAATTTCTGACGAATTCTGATAGTATTGACTGGTGGAAATCGAGTGTTTTGAAAGTGAATTTCCTTGAGTGGGAATCGAACCCACAACCTGTCTTGCTTACAGTCACACGCTTGTACTCCTGCGCCACGAATGATCTGGTCGCATTACTGCTGATCCTCCAGTGAGGTACAAGCCTATTCTGTTCATCCGCACGTGCTGTCACTTTCAGAGCTGTCTGTTAACTTGTGATGGGTAGATATTTGAAAATCTATTTTATCTATATACTATAATAGTTATCTTCTACGGCGATAATGAAATAAATATGTGTAATAAATATATTATAAATAGACCGTCGTGGCATAGTTGCAAGGCATCTCACTAAACCTCAGATGGTCTTGAGTTCGATTCCTGTATACGTTACAAATTATTTTGACGTACCTCCGATCAGAATCAGGAAAGGTTCAGTCAAATTAATTCACCTTGTCGTACCGTCGGAAAAGTGTTTTTTTTATATTTTAAAATATATCTTTTATATTAATTTATATTATATTAATTTAAAAATGTAGAATTTATTCGTCTTGGATTATAAAAGTATATATTGTAGGGAGGGTTCACATTATAGTAAAAAAATAATTAAATATATAAGTTTTTTTTTAAATATTCTTATAAATATTTTTCAATTAGATTATTCACAGATTATGCATATAACAAATAACTCTTCTTAATTTTATTTATATGTTTTTTATTGACATATAAGTATTACGTAAAACAGAATAAGCGAAAACACAGCAATAAGTGATTGACAACTCCGAAGGTCACATCGTAAATGGGGGAGGAAGATTCCATAGAAACAAAATAAAAAGAAGTTTTATTTATTTTAGTTGTTATATTATTTTCTATACAAATAATAATTATCTTTAAGCTAGGAGGCAAGACTTTCGAGCTTTTCGTCTGTGCTTAAAGGTGAAGCGTGGCGTTGAGTTACGGAACTCAACATGAAATGCTTAAAGAATTCGGCGGAAAATGAGGAATGGAAGTGTTTTGATGGGGAATGGAGTGTCTTAATACTAGGCTCCCAAGAATCTATTTTAGAATTCCTTGACTTAAAAATAAAAAAACGGAACTCTTATAATATATCAATATTAAATTCATAATAAAAATCCTTTAGTAAAAACGAAGTCCACTGTATTTTTAAAATGTGGCATGGAATTCTTAGTGCATGTCGAAGTTTATAAGGAAATTTCCATTTCATTATTATGACGAATATGAATCTACAAAAAAGAAATTAAGAAATCTCTATTTTCAGGATAGGCGAAAAGATTTGACACTTCGTTTCCGAGTGGGATTGAACCCACGACCTTTTTTACATTACACACTGTCGCTGCGTTACGACGACTCCAATATTTTTTCTTAATTGGCATTCAATGGATACTATAGATACAATATTTATCTTTTATGGAAATAGTTAAACAATACTTACATAATTGAATTATTCATCATTGAACTAAGAATAGAAGAAAACTGTAGTGAGTTGAAGAAAAATACGACACCGTTACATTAGATGATAGAAATTAAATTGAAAACTATTTATTGTATTTCCAATGGTTGGTTCACTTATAAAATACCTTTTAAAAAAAGAAGAAAAACAAGCTTCACGCTTTATCCCGTCCACAGCAGAGTAGACAGAGGGAACCTAGTGTTAAGACACTTCCCCGTTCCCCACTTTCACTTTTTTACTTTCGTCGAGTAACCTTTTTTATTTTTAAATTCAGATCAGCGCCTAATTTATTTTTAAAACAGATAATAAATCGCTTGATCATATAACGAATAATTATTTTAATTGAAAGTAATAAAATAAGTAAAGTTTATCTTGTTTTTATTCCTCTATAAATACTTTTACTGTACATCAGTAGGTACTAAAGGATTATGATTAAAAATATCAAATACCATATTTGTCCCTTTAGTTCATAAATGTTAACTTGTTTATACGATTATTATTTACTTATATAAGACCAGTAAATGTAATAAAATATTTATAGTTATAGAAAAATAATAAAATATGCAAATTGTAGATTTTTATTCTAATAAAATACGTGACATTTTTTTAAGAAAGTATTTGCCGTGATTAATAAAAAATAAATTTTGGTATTGTGCTACAAGAACTGGTGTATTTACAACCGGTGCATTATTTTTAATTTAGAAAACATATTTTTTTAAATATTAATTAGAAAAAAAAAAAAAAATGAAAAAAAAAAAAAATGGCATGCGCTGTGCTATAATGTAAAAACCTGTAAACATGCTCATATTCCAATTGTGCAAAACACTTATTTCTTACCACGGAAGGCAATCGAATAACTTTTTTTTTGCTTGCCATTAATTAGGCTCTATACATTCATTCCTTTGCACTAGCACAACACTGATTCGGAACTTAAAAAAGAAACGCCGCGTATTTTATCTGTGGCGAAATTGCGCGGGAAAATACTACCTCGCTTCAACGCTGGCGGTGAACTGAAGGGACGACGTCTAACTCAAACGTTTGCCTCTTAATTGTATTTAAACCCTGAGTTCACATTTAACTTGGCTTTTTTATTATTTTTAAATATTTTGTATAGTTTTAACGTTATATATAGTTTTTGTTACTGTGAAATATTGTGAGAAAATAGTATTAATAAGTTTTGTATGAAAAAATGTAGATTGGCTGAGTAAGTAATATTTTTTTTGGTTATATAATATTATTTAACTAAATTCTCTGTAATATGTTTTATATTTATATATATTTAAACATCTCGTTGTTCATTAAAGTTGAAATATACATTTATATAAATACTCAAATCTACTAGACTTAGGAGAATTTCTTGAATATTTTTTAGAAAGGTGGAATTAATTTTATACATGTGGGAACAAAAGTAATATAATGTTTTTCTATACTTATACATTGACTCAGAAATAAAAGCTATAAACGTTACTTACCAATTTTATTTTAGATTCAATAAATATTCTATGAAGTATAATGGAGGTTTAGGTTTATATAAGAATTGAAGTTATATTTTAATGTAGACGGTAGACGCGGTCGTGGGGACACCGTCTGACAGTAAATGCGATTGTTGCGGATTCGATTACTATTGGGGGAAATAAAAAAATATAAATAAAAAAAACAGCTTCACACTGTATCCCGCACACAGCAGGGTTCAGAGGGAACCTAGTGTCGTCACGGCCTTGTGACGGCCTACTATTGGGGGAAATGATTATATTTAATTTCCTTTTGTTTCCCCGCTTTCAGACAGACGAAGCGATGCATTGAATTATGCCACTACGTGCAATATACAATACATAATAATCAGCAAAAAAAAACAGAGTGTCTTAACACTAGGTTTCTTCTGCCTACTCTGTTTTGAGGGAAATTTCTTTTATTATTTATTAACATAGATCTTTTATTTACATTTTTATATAATTGATTATAATAGCATATACAAGCTAACATAGTATAGCGGAGACTTACATATATAAATAAACGATAGTCGTGGATCCATATTCTTCTTCGAAGGTTTATATTATACGCATTAGTGAAATAAAGTATATTTTATAAGCAAATTTAGGTTAGGGCCTCATATCACAGTGAAACAAAGTCTGAATGTGAACACGTTGGTTCTGAGTTCGATTCAATTATTTTTATTAACATAAAAAAAATCTCGAATACGGGCGGAATGTGGAGTATCTTGACACTAGATTCTGATTGCTTATCCTACTATATAAGAAAATGTATAAGGTTAAATTGAAATTAAGGTTAAGGTCTATTTCTATAGAAAACTTCCGCTTAAAGTGGCGAATTGGATACAGTTATTGATATTTTGTTGACACATTTCCTATTTTAGGAGGAAGACTGTAGATATCTTATACGTGCCTTGTTATATTGTAAGATGAAAGGAATTCCATAAATAATATTTATTTATGGAATTCCTTTTATTTCTTATTTTTCATTTCCTTGAGAGGGGATCGAACCCTCAACCAGTCGCGTTTAGAAGCACGCTTTGGGCCTCTGAGCCACGACTGGCCCAATGATATATATAGTATACAAATAACTGATTAACCCATCAGAAACATTTTCATGTAAAATATTGTCAAAAAGATGGTGCGCAAAAAGCTATTAAATCTCATGTAGACCCAAGTTCTAACTCTACTCGCCCCAACTCGATGTCCAAGCCCAAACTTTATAAACTCTAGACAACCTTAGACAAAACTTCTACCCTAAGCCACACAATTGGCTGTTACGTTACTACAAGAACTTTCAGAATAGAATAAAAAATACTCCAAAAATAGGATATGACAAATAAAACCTATATATATAAAATCGAAAGGTCACTCACTCATCACGAAATCTCAGAAACTACAAGTGCTAGGAATCTCAAATTTTGTATACGAGTTATTTATAGGACGTAGGTGCACGCTAAGACGGGAATTTGCAATATTCGACTTCTAAGGGGTTGTTTTTGGGTTTGAATGTTTGTTTGAAACTTCGTTACTACAAATGCTAGGAGTCTCAAATATTGCATAGACGTCACATATAGGACGTAGGTACTCATGGAGACAGAAATTAATAATAATGTACTTCACGCAGGCGAAGCCGCGGGCGGGCCGATTGTAATATTTCTTTCTCTTATCGTTTAGTCTTTTACCCAACGGATAGAGGATGCAGCGTATGGACAAACAGCATGGACATCTTGTTCATATATAATACTTACCTAGGCCTTGACTAGTTTATAAAAGAAACAACCCCATACAAAAATCTATTATAATATTACAAAGCGAAAAAATTTGTTTGTTTGAATGCGCTAATCTCAGGAACTATGTATGTGTAAGTAATTAATTTTAAGTATATTATGAAACTGTCCCTAATCATGCCGTGGCAGCTTATAAGTAAAGCAACACTAAGCTAATAGTTTTAAGACATGTTTGTAATATCCATTTAAGTGTATGTTTTGTTAGTTGTCCTTAATAAATAAATAAATAAACTACTAATTCTAATAGAATAAATATTTTTGTGTCG
Organism: Heliconius numata; assembly: GCA_016802625.1. Taxonomy (NCBI): domain Eukaryota; kingdom Metazoa; phylum Arthropoda; class Insecta; order Lepidoptera; family Nymphalidae; genus Heliconius; species Heliconius numata. The sequence goes on from JAEBDU010012109.1 coordinate 24,171, forward strand.
AACGGTCCATATACCTACTTATCAAAAAGCGAGAGCTACAGGCAACGACAACTCAAATCATCTATAAAATTAAAAAAATGTATATTAAAAAAAAAGAAAATCGAACCCACTATCAATGTATACAGTCTCAATGACTGAGGATCTCGACGTTAATATATTTTCACAAAAAAAAAACATTTTGCTTGTTAGGTTTGTTTTGGAGAGACACCCTCATAAATATAATGAAATGTGTGAGAATTCGCCGACTGGTTTCAATAACGTCTTATAACCTAAACGTTATGAGAAATAGATTTCGTTCATTTTATTTAGTAGCTTACTCATCTCATTATTTTAACGATTTGTCTGTATATTTACTAAGACTTCTGGAACACTGCGTGTTGAGTGGCGGAACTCAACGCCGCGCTTTGCCTCGTTACCAGAGGAAATGAAAATGTTGAATATTTCATACCCCAAGCGGAAATCGAAACCACAACCGTCGCATTTACGAACACACGTTTGCGCTCTGCCTACCCGGCTATATGTATAAGAGAAGCTAAAAAAATATATTCTTTAGAGAGCTTCATGTCTCTTCTTTTCACATAGCTATGTGGGAAGGAACCTAGTGTCGAAACATCCCGTCGTTTGCTTTTCGATTAAAATCGAGGTACTGAGAACGGTATGGTACGGAAACGTATAGAAACTAAATTGACAAAAGAAACACTATGCGGAGAGCATAGCAAGCTTCTTAGACCTGTCATCGAACTTTAAATTATGTAAACAAAATTATTTCAATTTTAATAATTTTCTTATTTTATCTAATATTGTATATGAATGTATAAAATAATACATTTTGGAATAAGAGAGAACAAATGTCTTTATTTTCTCGTATTTTCATTTAGGGCGACATTCAATTTGAATAATACGTTATTAGTCTCTGAATTGGATAATATTGGAGCTTCGCGCTTTTGTATGCATAATAGGTGTGAGTTCGATTCCCCTTACTCTGCGTTGGAGGGAATGTAGTGTTAAGACACTCCATTTGCCATTTTTTGCCTAATTATCAAGATATTGCATGAGTAGAACTCAAACAGAACAAACTCAACAATTCAAAAAATGGAAAAAGTAATATAATTTAAATATAACACGAGTCATCTAATATAGGAGGGTAGTGTAAGCAGAACAAATACATGAAAAAATGAAACATTTCATTTCCCTGAATTGGAATCGAACCCGCAACCTTAGCGTGTGGCACTACGCCACGTCGGTCTCAATTAGGTGATTAAATTTATCATAAACTTCTACTGATTAACTAAAGTTTGTATAAAAATTTGAGCGGAGAATCAGTCGAGCCTGTCGACCTTACTTTTTAATATTATTAAACTATCATTAATCACAATCATTAATTTAGTAGGTAGGTTTCCTATATATAATTATATTTTTTGGTACTATAAGTACCTATTAAAATAAAGATATAATTTTAAATTCAATTCATACCTAAAATAAAATTATAATTTAAATTACACTTTGGTTCTCTCCTTATTTTATTTGATATTGCTCGCAAAAATTATTCTTTTTAATACAGTTTATAAAATGTTTAGTTATTTCATAGAGTCGATATCTATGTACGCACGCACGGAAAACTTTAGGTACTTTTTCTAATATTAAGAATACCTATCCTTTAGTTACTTTTACTCCTTTTGTTGCTTCATTTCAATAACTCTGATAATTTTTCTAATAATATGTCTCTACTTTTTATTCTTTTCGATTATTTAAACTTATATTTTCTTACTAATTCTATTGAAAACTGAATATAATTTCATAAATATATTTAATAAATATTCTTATAGTTCAAGCAAGGGTAGCCGCGTCCGGGTCCACTAGTATGTTTAATAATTGTAATCGCTTTTAAAAATCTCATATCGAGCAAAAAGTGTAGAACAGAGAGCCTTAACACTAGCTACAAGATAATTTGGCTACTCTGATATGGTGAAAAAAATATATACTAATAAATGAAGACGACTCTTGGCTAGACACCTACGCCAGTCAGTATACTCCAGGTATATTGACTTTGACTTGACCTTGACTTTTTATCCACCTTAGCTCCATAGAACTCGAAGTCGTCGAAAGAAAGGGCTTTTTCTACATATTAAGCTGAAAGTAGGTCGTAAATGTTTCCATTGTCATCATCTATACATATTTATGCATGTATGCGTATGTGTGAACCTTTTAAAGTTACATACAATATTAGGAAATCGGAAAGAAACTTTCCGCCGATTCTTGAAGGCATTGCGAGTTGAGTGGCGGAACTGAACGCCGATATAGGACATTTGATTAAATCTATGAAAACTAATTTCATCCAAACTTAAAGCTTAAAAAGATTATTAAAGCCAGCTGATCAACACAGAATTGGCCAAATGAACATAATTAATATTTGCTATGTATTTTTATGTTATTTGTTGTTCCCTACAACACCTACGACCTATTTTGCGACAAAGACAGAGGAGAAAGAAAGAGTGGCGAAACTATAGATATTTTTCAGCTTCACGCTGTATCCCGCAAGTAGTAGGATAGGCAGAGTAAGCCTAATTTTAAGACACTTCGTTTTCCATTTTGGACCAAATTCTGGAGGCATTGCTTGTTGAGTGGCGGAACTCAACGCCGCGCTTTGCCTTCGTACTAAAGGGAGGAAATGAAAATCGTAAAATATTTAATTTCCTCGAAGGAATCGAACCCACAATCTGCCGCGTTTACAATCACATGCTTGTACCCCTAGATTACGACTGGCCTCTGATAAGACTCAGATCAAGAGAGAGATTTGCGCTATTAATGTTATCTTTTATGTAAGTAGAAAAAAAAGATTGAAAATAAATTTAGAAGGAAAACCGCTGAGTTCACGCTGTATCTCCATTAAGACACTTTCGTTACCCACTTTCCGCTGATTTCTTGAGACATACCAGAGCTCAGCGATATACATATAAATATATATATATATATATATATATATATATATATATATATATATATATATATATATGAGATATACATACATTGAGCAACAAAAGCGTATAAAAGTGCAAAAATACACTGAGTAATATTTCCCAGTCCGCCAGACGGACTCAAACCGACGTTCGAGTCCCGCAGGGGACGCCTTTACCGCCATCGGAGCCCCACAAACAGCCCCATAGTGCTTCCAATTTTTTCAGGAACAGTACCCTTTCCCCTACCAACCTGGTGTCATTGTAAAAGCCATTAGGGCTTCCACCATTAACCTCATCTTCGAAACAAAAAAACCTGAGTAATATTTCCAGTTAATATCACATACGAAAGAGATGATGATGAATTAATGTAACATGGGAAGCGAAGCGTTAAATCACGTTGACCCTTTTAAAATTAGTAATATAAATGAGTCCAACCCAGAGGATTTAAAGGGGGAGTTATGTTTTAATACTTTGACTAAATATGTTATGAAAATTCTAAATTTCAAAAATTATTTTAAAATTAAACCTTGAAAATCTATCTTTTTTGCTATTTCATAATTAATATTATTGAATAGCAATCCCTTGGAAATTCAGTGAAATGCAAGGAACTGAACTGTCTTAATGGGAACGCTATTCCTAACACTAGGTTTCCAGATTCCCACAGGATGTGTCCTGGAAAGAAGCTAAAACAATTGAATATTATTTATCTTATTCGAAGTGTGTCATGACATACAAATATACATATATCACAAAAGGTAAATACACTATATTGACTTCATTATACTGTCGTATTTCAGTACAGATGAGGTTTAGTGTAATTAACTTGTCGATGCGGATTAATCTCGATGGTCGGCTTAAGAGATTTACCTTTACCTCTGTTATAGGAATTATTACGTTATATACAATAACGCTAATAATATACCTCTGTTATAGGAATTATTACGTTATATACAAATTGAATAATTTCTATAGTTGATAAGAAATGTAATTACTTTTATTAGAGCCTATTTCATTTTTTTATTTAAGCGTGTTTTCGTCTTTGACTTACTTAGCCTAATATGCAATTAATAAGCAACGAGGGCTGCAGTTGGAGGGTTAACGAAAGTACGAAATTATATAAAAATTAAATTAAATTAAATAAAATTGAATTTAATTTATTTGAATTAAACTTTAAAGAAAATAGCATTATAATTTACAACTAAAAATATATCTAAGACTACTGACTTCGATGTTACAACAGCAAATAATCTGTCTAAGCCTAAGTTAACCTATGATTTAATTGTTCAATGTACTTATGTCTATGAATGAAATAACACAGATATGAAAACGGCATCTCAAGATCGATTTCAGACTTGAGAGCGGTTTATAAATACGGGCCTCAGTCTCCATTACCCTTCTTAACCTACTTACATGGCAAACTTTATATAACAGTTCGAGAAATTTTCTTTTCAAACACTTTATAAATTCTCATCCCGAGCGTCTCTACCAAGAAATGAACCAAGTTGTAAGAGTTTCCTAAGAAGTTCAACCTATCGCCGACAGATGGCGCTGGTAGTGAGCTAGTACCTAAACTTTTTCCTCAGTATTAATGGGAAAGAAATTTTCCATTTCCTCGTACACGATCCAATAAATAAATTGCAAACGAGTTATTTAAGTGTATGCCTCTGTGGATTCAATTGTCATTTCAGTAGTTAATTTATTGCTTATTTTTGGTAAATTAAATTTAAGGATTTTTCTTTTATGTAAAGATAGATATTAGATTTTTTGTAAAAGTCTTAATTCAACTCACGTAACCTCACATAATATCATATAAATAAATTTATCGTAAGCTTTATTCCAATAGCTTATATATCGAATACTAAAGTATTCGATTAAAATGTAAAATATCTAGCTTTTGTAAAATATGTAACGTTCGAGTGTAGAATGTATGAAAATTCTTACTAAACACCTATTAGCATTTCGCTCGCAGCTTTGCCAGGGTGGTTTTTGATGTGCAATCTCGTTGCTATGACGAGTTCCACTATTCGGACCCTGGCTCCATCATCAGACCAGATCGATAAAACCATTGTATTGACACCTAAATGCCAAAATTCATAATAATGCAATTATAGCAAGTGGATCGATTTTAGTTTCTTCTGCTGTATGCTGTTCATAGCAAGGTAGGCAGAAGGAGCCTAGGGGTATAGTTTTAAGACATTCTGTTCCTATTGAGACACTTCTGTTCCCCACTTTTCGCTGATTTCTAGCCGTTACGTGGTCTGTGGCGAAATTTAACGCCGCGCGTTCACCAAAATATTGTCGTTGTATAGCTTTTATGATCATATAAATTGTGTATAACGAGGTTTTGTGTTGATAGTTAAAATTTAAAAGAAAAAAAATATTTTCTCTTTTTTAAATTGTTTAAATAAAAGCTTTTTCTAAAAAAGATTTTTTGCTTTTAGTTTATTTAATTCAGTTCTTAATCTTTACATAATATACAAGTTCGAGTTGGCAAGTACAAAGACCACAAATAGTAAAATCAGAATTATTTTTCCATTATTTAACCGCTATAAAATAATTAATAAGCGATGCGTGAGTAGCAATGATGTGCGTGAAAATAATTATGTTAATTTTGTTCCCTGAACATTTCACACATTCAACATTTCCGTATGACACATATAGCAGGGTAGAGAGAACCTAGTGTCAAGCATATGTCAAGCAAAAGTTTTGACAAGGCACTAAAAGATTTCTTATTGAATGATGGAGAAATAATTAATAGTTCTTTCACCCGATTGTAGATCGAAGCCACAACGACCGCGTTTACCCACCCTTGTCTGATCGTGCTTGTGTGTTCCATTACATATTAATATTTTCTATTCCTCGCTCCGGCATCAAGACAAAAGCCTCGCTTTTAGTTCCGCCAATCAACACGAAAATGCGGCGGAAAATGGAGAACAGAGTGTCTCAACGCGGTACCCCCCCCCCATATGAAGCTGATCTAGCACCCATTTAATGGGTCACGAGAAGTACAATGTAAAACTAATATCGTGTATTTGTGTTCGCAGCCGGTGCGTTATTGCTATCGCTCTCGGTGCCTGGCCTGAATGACAAAGGAGACGACCCTCGAATGCTTAATTTGCTAGCTGACGTTTCAGCTTCTGATGCTGCTTTCCGTGACATATATTTTTCACGTGTATTTTGTTGGTTAATTATCTTATGATAAAGAACACGCGGTGTTGAGTTACGCCACTTAAC
>JAEBDU010012110.1:0-11546 GCA_016802625.1 Heliconius numata
CACTCCGTTTCCATTTCATTGCGAGTTCAATGACGGAATTTGAAACCGTGTCGCAGTAGGACAGTTCCTTAGTGTATATAAATAAAACTTAAATCAGCTTCACGCTGTATCTCGTATATAACAGGGTAGGCAGAGTGAAATTAGTGAAGGGAACCTTTCCGTTTCCCACTTACCGTCGAATTCTGTAGGCATTGCATGTTGAGTGGCGGAACTCAACACCGTGCTTTGCTTCGATACCAGAGCGAAGAAATGAAAATATAAATTATCTCTATAGAAAATGTGTAATGTAATAATCGATAATTGAAGTTATTCTTAAGCTTATTGGCTTCGTATATATTTTTGTATTACAACAGTTACTTTTCATATTGAATAATATTTACAACAATTTCCATAACGTCTTCCACACTTACACAACCTTTGTATACATTAAGCCAATGATTTATGAATTGCCTATTGTGCTACACTATCAATTATATTACTTTAGTAAGTCCAAGCGAAATGCAAATAAATTTATTTATAACAAATTCCATTAAACAGATAGCTACTCGAGCATACCCAGAATTCGTTTCGAAACTATGTAAGTTGAACACTTTCATTCCGGACTTGTAGAATGCTTGGTTGTATCATGAAATACCGCAAATTAATTGCTGCAAACTTTGCTCATTGCGAGCTTTCTTGATTTAGGAATTTATATGCTTTAGAAATGAAATAGAAAAAATATTTTTTTACTACACATAATATAATAATTATAATCAATGAAAAGACCTCTACTCTAGTACTACTAGAGTACTCTACTACTAGCTACTCTGGTGATAGACGTGGTGATCACTCCCAATAAGTAACCTGGACGATAGTTTATTTTCTAAAAAAGCGTAATAATTATAAAATTGACAAAAAATAATAACGAAATGTGCTAAGATGTTTTTTTATATTTTTAGTCTTAACTATCTGCTCTGTAAAGCCTATAGAATAAAATAAATGAGTCTTCAATGTTTTTTTTAATGCAATGAAATGCCTTTAATTTAATTACATTTTTTATTAAACTAGATAACTTAAAAAAATAAATAAAAAGGCATTCTGTTGTGGTCTTTTGTTAGGCCAGATGTAAAGAAAGACATGAAATTGTTTTTGTTATCATTAAAACCAAATACATACCAATTTGTTTCTAGAAGGGTTAAATAGTTTACTTAACAAAAGATCAGAGCCACAGTTTCCTTTGATCTCATTTTATCACAAACAAAAAATACCAATTTAAAGTTGCAAGGTTGATACGTAGCTCTATTAGTTTCCGATTTCGATAAAAGAGAAAGAAATAAAACCCAAAGCTATTTGAGATAAAAAGACGTAACTTTTCTTTAATAAAACTTTATTTGGTTGCAAATCCTGGGGTATGGATAGGTAAAGAGGCTTATAGTGGTAAGCCTCCTTTCTGCCAGCTCCAATAATTTTATACTCTGCTTCATTCAGTTATCGAAATAAATATGATAGCGGTTTCGTTGTATTGCTGGGAAGGATAGGTTAAATAGTAGTAAAATATTATTATGATTTGAACTGTTCCAACTTATGGCTACTTTTGAAGATTCTTCTAAAAGGGACAAGCAAATGATCACAATGAAAAATATGTATAATACCTACCTTTAAAATAAAAATATTATTATTATGTACAGTAAATTTCATATAGTCACTTTACCACGTGCAGTTTAACGATTCATTCTCTTCCTATCACGCGCAGGAAAGGAATGACCTACCTACGACAGTGTTTCTAGATTGCTACGACATGGGTACCTTCAAAAAGCACGTCTATCTTACCGTTACCGTTGCTCTTCTGGTGTTACATGGCCTCGAGGAAGGTAGTGATCACTTACCATCAGGTGACCCGTACTCTCATTTGCCATGTCTTTTCCATAAGAAAGCACATTTTTTAAGAAAAAGTTATAATAATATATTGTATAAGAATTTTAAGCAGGCTTTCAGAGGCTGCGACACTCTCGTGATTGAGATAAATAGATCTATTGGCAGTTCATTTGTCAAAATTGACGTTAAGCCGTTAACAAAGGCATATTACGTCGATACATATGGGGGAATCTTATGTAAATTTGTTTTTTCCTTTACGCCTTTCTTACTTCCTGCGTTGTTGCCAGCAAAAATAAGGTAAAGATGAACTCAAATATGTTACGTTACTTTTTTAGCTTCACGCTGTATCCCGTATATAGTAGGGTAGGCAGAGAAAACCGGAGAACCTAGTGCTAAGACACTATATTCCCATTAAGAAATTTCAATGTCTCACTTCCGCTGAATTTTTGAGACATTGCGTGGTAAGTGGCGGAATCGAACAATTAAAATATTAAATGTTTCATTCGCTAAGAATCGAACCCACAACCTTTGCGTTTATAGTTACTGTACGTCATGTATATATTTTAAAAAAAACAGAATTTCCAAAAGTTTTAATTTCTAGAGAATCTGCAATTTTATATGGCAACAATTGGATTTTTTTGGGTAATAAACTAATGTACAATTTGTGTTTTATGAAACGCACGGTGTGTAAAGCACGCAAAATGAACAATACACTGTGATTATTGTCGCGATGAACCGTCATAACGACTCAAAAGCTCACCGCCACGTTGGCGGTAGGCTATCTGTAATATAGAAACGTGTGCAAGGTAAAAGAGAGAGAGTAGAGAGAGAAATTATAGAAAAAAATATGTTGATATATCTGTCTGTGGACTGTTGGAGGAACTTAAAACCGAACTTTCTTATCAGAAAAATTGATAAATTCTTTTTGTCTCCAATCACTACATTAAACGATTATCAAATCCGTATATTCCACAACAGAATACGCATTATTTTTATTCTTCATTCGCAGAAAAGAAAAATATAAAGCTTTACTTAACTATTAACTTACAACAATAATATAAACTAAACTTATTTTTTTAAAAGCTTTTATTAAACTTGCAATGTATGTATGTGGGTTCGGGTGAAATCTTAGAGCTCAATTTTGAAGTAGATATCGTCAACCGATTGAGCTGAAATTTTGTATACACGTTTACTTTGGATGACAATGCACGATAAAATATGTGACGTCATTCTAAATCTAATATGGCGGACCGTGCAAGATGGCAGAATAGTTATTTTTAATGTACTTCTACAATATGGGTATCAAATGAAAGGGCTCGTTGAGAGCAACTCGAAAAATAATGTGATGTCATTCTAAATCCCATAAGGAGGAAATCGAAGATAGCCGAGTATCTAATAACCTCATTGTACACAATTTATATGATCATAAAAGCTTGTCGCGTTAATTAAATTGAAACTTTAAAAATTGAAACTTAGCAGATTTTACATAATTAAATTAGCACTAGTTTAGTTACACAAGTAAACCGCGCGACAAGCTTTTATGATCATATAAATTGTGTACAATGAGGTTATGAGTTGATAGTTAAAATTTAAAAGACAAATTTTATTTTCTCCTTTTTAAAGAAAAGCTTTTTCTAAAAATGATCTTTTGCTTATAATTTATTTGAGTTTTTAGTACAAAAGCTATAGTCGCTACGACTTATTACTTGCATCCCTTCAAAGAATTAGCGACAACCTCCGTAATATGAACTGGCGTACATATGGTCTTTATTTCATTTCGTTCAACCAACAAGGGTTGACAATGACATTAAATTTATGTCATATTCGTCTCGATGCCCTCGCGAAACATCCGAGTTCTATGTGCTTTAATATTGTATTTATACTACAGGATGTTTCTAAGTTTCAAAAACAAAATTGTGTATGGTTTTTCTAATTTAATTTTTATTTAATTAAATAAAGTTATCTATGCCTTTATAGCAAATATTTTAAAAGTATATTTTGTTAAATGGTAGGTTTAATTTGTTTAGATTTGAAATGCTAAGAATATAATAATATATTAATATTATTTATTTATATCAATTAAATAAAACGTATATAGTTTCACCACTAAAACACCATATACTAAAGAATAGAGGCCGATCAACCGTACCCCTAAGGTTAATCATTTTATTCAAAGCTCGACAATTATTATTGACATGCCAACTGTTGGGGTCGAAATACATTTGATCCAAACATGTTCAAATAGAAACATTACAGTGTTACATTAGGCATAGGAGGGCTTTTACAATTTAGGGTAAAAGTGCGGATAGTGTTACACTAGCGGGCTATCTCTTGATAGATCATAAGTGATAGGTATATATGTTTTTAAAACCAGCATGGTGTGGTGGGGCAGTGTTTGGCTGTAAGTGCGATCGTTATAGGTTCGATCCATATTCGGATTTACTCTGGTAAAATGTCATATGGAACAATGTTTTTCATTTGAAGGAAAAATACATTTTAAAAAATCTTTGTTTAATTAAATATGTTTGTGAGAACTCAGTCACCACACTATTTTTCTATTTTCTTAATGCCCTATAAAATGATACTATAACAATATACCGTGGTTTGCCGCTATAGCTATAATAAGCAGATATGCGACTATTTAAAGGACATTTTGTGCTAATTTTTGTTAGCTACACCTTTGTACCCCGCACAAAGGCTTTACCTCTGAACTGGGAACCAAGTGTTAAAGCAGTCTATTCTAATTAAAATACACCAGTTCCCCCGAATTTTCAAGGCTGTTAGGCTTAAACTTTTTACCAAAGCGAAGAAATGAAATTCAATCCCCGCAATGGGAAGTCAACCCACACACAATATAAAAATTATTTCACATTGGCATTTTATCAAGGATCGTCCACATAGAGACATTCAAACCTTAATAATAGATATTGGAATGAAAACGAATGGCTTCAGAAAATTATATCATTGTGTTCGATCTAGCCGCGTCAAAGGAACCAAATCAATTTTCAAGTTAGTACGTAGTTTGAGATCTCCATCACCGGTTCATTGATGTGATTTCATCGAATGATTTTCGATAATGATTGGAATCTATTTTTAGCGTTCCGTACCTCTAAAGGTAAAAAAAACGGAATCCTTATGGTGTTGTCTGTCTGTCTATCAAGACTATTTATCTCGAGATCGCCTATAGGTATCAAACAGAATTAATATAATATATCAACTTCTATAGTCACTTAAAGTAGAGAAAAACTAAAACTACTAAATAAGAGCAATCAAAAGATGCGGGCAATTATACATCGATTTTAAATTTAAAAAAATCATTACAAATTTATATTTGCAGTTCCTTTTATACAATTGTGAATTTAAGCATAATTTACAGAATATTTTGACACTAGACACTCTTTTTGCCTACCCAGCTTTGCGGAGAAATACTTTAAAATAAAACTGAAAAAAAATTAAAATACTCCATATGAAATGTAATATACTTAATAGCAGACCAAATTAGGTTCGTCCACAGTCTCTTGACCCAAACATTCACGAGTTGCATAATTTTTAAATAAATGTTTCCCATAAGAGGCTCCCGTCGATTTCGATATCTATTCTATTTATCTGATTCACACTAACAATCGAACTGATTCTAGGGACTTTGCATCTTGTCGTTTTAAAATGAGCTTACCGCTATGGAGGTTAGAGATTTTATCTGATGCGAAAATTATGTATATGTCCTGTGTCGCAGTGGAGCCAACAAGTGATTGTAAGCACGATGGTTGTAGGCTCGATTCCTACTTGAGGGAAAGATATTTATTTAAACATATTAAATTTCAACTAAACTATAGTCTACTTATATTGCATCGTTAATATTATACTCCTACTTCTTGTATAATATTCTAAATAATAATTGTATGTTTACTTATACACCCAATATACTTTTTCGGCATATGAATATAGGGTAAAAGTGCCAATAATCAACTATTGTCCTCACACGCCCCTGTCGCAGCACCATATTGTGTCGGATGGGCTTAAACTGTCACCCTTGGCAGACAAGTGCTCTAGCTATACGTTATCCTGAGCGGTTGTAAATTTGGTCATTTTAAATGACTACTAATTCTATAGTCGTTTTGTCACATGCTAGTGCAAGCTATTGTGTTTTTTATTATTATTATTTTATTTTTTATATTTTTAAACAACAGTGCATTGAAAATGTGTAGTGAAAATAGGATAATGCTACTCATAACATATCGCTGAGATAAATGATGATTATAATTAACTTTTCATTATATTTTATATATCTTATATAATTATATTTTATATATCTATATATATAAAAGGACTTGTCCTCACTGACTGAGGTAAGACGCACGCACAGCCGTAACCGCTGTGCGTAGAAACGTGAAATTTGGAGAGATGTTTACTTTTGTAATCTGGACATCCACTAAGAAGGGATTTTGAAAAATTTTAACCCTAAAGGGGAAAAATAAGGGTTGAAAGTTTGTATGGAAAAAAAATTAAATCGCTATCGATTTTTATAAAATTTGAAATTTAGATTTTTAAAAATATTTAATTGAACACGTGTTTCGTCGTTTTTTAGAATTCTCTCCCTAAGGGTGCAAATAAGGGGTTGAAAGTTTGTATGGAAAAATCTTTAAAACGCCACCGATTATTATAAAATTTGAAATTTAGACTCTTAAAAATATTTAATTGAACATGTGTTTCATGATTTTTTAGAATTCAACCCCTAAGGGTGCAAATAAGGGGTTGAAAATTTGTATGGAAAAATCTTTAAATCGCCACCTATTTTTATAAAATTTGAAATTTAGACTCTTAAAAATATTTCATCGAACACATGTTTCGTGGTTTATTAGAATTCACCCCTAATTACGCAAGCGAAGTTGCGCGCGTCCGCTAGTCTTATATAATTCTTGACGATTACATATTAGACGTATTTTGATAGAAATGATCGAAAGTTAATATTTTACTTAGGAAATTACTTATTCATAACAATTATAGAGATTAAATCAGCATATAATATGTGAAAAAAAAGAATAAATAAATTATAAATATATATAATAATATATAATAATAAATATAAATCTTTTAGATAGCAGTGAAAGTTAATAAAGGACATTCACATAAAAGGGCAAACAAAAACACAATTAGCAATACAGAGGTGAACGAACAAAGACTGCGGTCCGCATTCGGTTAGGTTACCCTAATTTGTTACTAATGTCAGATTCTAACGGTTGTCTTATGGTAATTACAGCTTATCTCGTTTTAATATTAGGATTTGATTTATATTTTTTCTAGTTTTTGCTGGCGAAGTTTAATTACATAATTATCAACATACTTATATACATATATGTATGTATATAAAACCAGACGCCCATCTAAACGTTAAAGTAGGTAAAATGATTATTTATTAATTGAGTAGTAATTAAATTTACTTTTCTAGAAATCTTTTCTCATAGTCTTGTAATATTTATAAATTTAAGATTTTTCTAAGAATTCGCTTAGTTAAAATTCTCTATGCCAAATTTATATATATCTATATATCTACCATTCTTAACCAATCACCATAAGGATAAGTATTTAAAACGGAATGATGATGTATGAATATTACTATCGTTAACCAGTTTATGTTTATGAGCAATATATCTATACTAGCGGACGCGCGCAGCTTCGCTTGCTTATTTAGGGGTGAATTCTAATAAACCACGAAACATGTGTTCAATGAAATATTTTTAAGAGTCTAAATTTAAAAGTTTATTAAAATCGGTGGCGGTTTAAAGATTTTTCCATACAAACTTTCAACCCCTTATTTGCACCCTTAGGGGGTGAATTCTAGAAAACGACGAAACACGTATTAAATTAAATACTTTTAAAAATCTAAATTTCAAATTTTATAAAAATCGGTGGCGATTTAATTTTTTTTCCATACAAACTTTCATCCCCTATTTCACCCCTTTAGGGTTAAAATTTTTCAAAATCCCTTCTTAGTGGATGTCCAGATTACGAAAGTAAACATCTGTCCAAATTTCACGTTTCTACGCACAGCGGTTACAGCTATGCGTGCGTCTTACCTCAGTCAGTGAGGACAAGTCCTTTTTTGTATATAGATATTCTAACTTAAAAAGTTAAAATACAAATATATTTGTTTATATTTTAATAAAAACATACAAAAGATATAAACGTAAAACAAACCGCGTCATATACGATTTTAATCTACACCAATTATATAGATATTGCGTGGGCCGACTACCATTATTCAAATGCAACTCGCTAAGAAGAATTGTAATACACTGTTTCTGGTACATTTGATTTGTTTCACAGCGCAGGCCATTTGCCAGCATTATGTTCTTGATAAGCACTCGAGAAAACATTATTAATCTCGTGGCGATTCACGTTTTATCATCTCCTGTGAAGTATGGTGATGGTCAATAAATCAAAAATTGAATAGAATGGAAATTGTTTGATGTTGGAAATGCAAAGTACGTACAAGGTGAAGTTTATACGATTTTATAGCTTGTGTTTGTAATTTCTATTATATAGTAGTATAGCAGCCTGCAGGATTAGATATATATGGGAGTTTGTTATGACCCATTTCTTGTAATGCAGTGGGTTTAATGCGATATTTGTATCAATTCAAATTCTACTGAATAAAATATTTATAATTAACATGTGTTTATAGGCTATCATAGCGCAGTGGTCGTAGAAACTTTAATATTTACACGTTAGTTGTCAATTCGAACTAATTTTTACTTGAAAATATTTATAAATTTGTTCGTGATTTTAACTTACTACCACGCATACTATGGGTGCATCAATGTGGGCGTAAAGAGAATAGCGAAGTGATTTGTCTTTTCATTATACACTGTCTTTTTCGTTAGCCACAACAGAACTTTAAACAAATAATTATATTACTGTTATTATTTCTATTATCTTAGTTATTGTGGCGTCAAATAAGAAAGAAATAGAATACGTTATTAGGTATTTTATTAATTGGATTTCTCTTCTATATACATTAAACGTGAAATATATGGGAAATAACCAATTATTTTATTAATCTAATAGGCATAAACGGCAGGTTTTTAATCCACACATTTAGGATTATGTATGATCTGCCTAAGCTTAAGCTATATGTCCTTAATCTTATTGTGAGAATAAAACTAGAATATCAGAAAATATTTTGCTTTCAGACTGAGACCACTAATTGTCTTTCTATCAGATTTACGGTCAATTGGTACTTACATCAAGTACGAGAATTGGAGTTGGTAACTAAATAACAACTAACAATTATTCGAAGTTATAAATAATAACTAAGTTAAGCTTTATTGGGAATTTCAAACTAGATTTGCTGGTTGTAAGGAATGTTGGTTTTCTAAATGTCATTGCTTATTCAATTATAATCAAATAAATTTATCTTAGCTTCATGCTTTATTCCTGATAAACAAAAAAAAGACGTATGATAATGATAAACAAAATAGAGACATAAAGAGAAACTTAAATGCATAGTTTTACTAACTTAAATCTTTAAATCTTAATTAATTAAGTATAAAATAAGAACCTAATTGAAAACAAAAATATAAAATTATAAATTTATTTTCAACACACATACGCCATGCCCTTTTTAAGCTGCGAGCGCATGAGACTTGCCATTTTTATTTAAGGTCCGATTCACATTAAATTCGACCCAATAAAGACATTATCGCTACCCTTAAGCCATACAACGTTTTATGGGCGGCGTAAAATTCCAAATTGATTTTATCCCAGCAAGTAATTAAAATGTAAATGAGTATTGTGATCCAGTGCCCGATAAAAAAGAGAAAAAAAATGAACGTATTGTATTGGTCTCATTAAAATAAAGCGACTAAACCAACTATGGAAGGAATGCAAGTAAAAAGTCCTTTAGCATCTTTGTTAAATAAATACGGTTTAACAAGGCCAAAAAATTGCATTGAAAGGAAGACTTGGGATTTTACGTTATACTACATACACATAAGTTTTATACTCCATACTTAGAGGCCAGTAAACACGATAGGTTGTAGGTTCGATTAACACGCAAGGAAATGAAATATTTTAATTATATAAAATATTTTCATTTCTCCCAAAATTCGGTGAAGAGTGCGGGACGGTAACGGAACGGAAACACATAAGGTTCCTTCTGCCTACCTCGCTACGTGCGGGATACAGCGTGAAGCTAAAGAAACATACAACGATACATTTTGTATATTAATTTATAGTAGAGATTTAAAACAAATTATAATTAAACTATGTTTTAAGTAGTAAGCAATCGAAGTGAGAACTTAAGAGCATCTGAAGTGAACAGCTCGCTTCATCAGTTTTGAAGTGTTTCAAAAGAAAATCTTTGGTGAGCTCATTGCTGAGTATTTAATATAACTGCAAGAAAGTTTTTTTCTGTATTTTTAAATTGTGCAATATTTTATTTAAATTTCAATTTACTTTTATATGTGGGATGCTTTTTAAACATAAGAGCTGATTTTAAATATTTCAGTAACAGAACTCTCTTTACTCATAACATCTGTATAATAAGTATTCTGTATGATAAATATATTTCGTATAAAAAATTCATAAGAAAATATGGAATTTGCCCAAATTAGTTATTACAATATTCATATTTCTTACTGTATTTTTGTATTAGAAAAGTAAGTCGAGAACTATATTAATCATAAATATTGAAATTAAAGTAATTATATTAGGTTTTTATATATTAATGAATTGTTTATTTTTGGTGACTTTATAGGGTAAGACTTAAGTGCAATTATTCAATAAGAGCATTGCATTTATCAGGTGTGTTTAAACTATTATTATTATATAAAAGTGTCCATAATACAAAATCCAAAACAAACAAACAAACCAAAAAAAAAATCGCTTTCATTAAGAAAAATATTAATAATGTCAAGTCCCATCATAATATATGCGTACATCAGATACGCCGTTTATTATTAATAGCTCCACAAGCGATACGAGCCCGCACGATAGCTGGCACCGAGCTGTAGTAGCAATAACGAAGTGGAACTAGCTTCTTACAATACTATCTATCTAAGGAACCAGTTATGAACCATTATCAGATCCCGAGCCTGGGGTGGCGTTAAAACATCGAGTCTCTTCGGCTTTGTTTATTAAATTATGCCCACTATATAGGGACATTAATTTGGCCGATTGGAAATATGATATGAATAACATCGTATTTTATACAATATTTCTGAAAGATTAATAGTGTATTGTTTTGTAGGCATATCTTCTATGTTGTTAATGTATTGGAAATTTTATATTTTTAGCGTATTTTGTATGAGTGCAGCTTTTAGAAAGTAAAATTTAACTTATATGTATTAAACTTAACGCATAAGAGATAAGAAGTAACTTGCTAAAAGAGAACAAAATAAAAAAAAATACAATGAAATAAAAACTCAAATGAAATATCCTTTGAAAACATTTCATAATAACCCAACCACAATTTACTGTTAAGTCTAATTGAATAAAAAACAAATAGAAATGGTAGCAGAAAAAGAAATTAAACCGCTAAAAGGGAAGGATCGAGATGTAATGATGTAGATAAGTTCAACCAATTACTGGCAGCAAAAGTGCTGCATCGGATAAAAATTGAGTCCAGTCTCACAAATATGCAGGATAGTATTATGTGTTGCGTAGACTGGAAAAGGGCTTTGTTAGAATTTATT
>JAEBDU010012111.1:7082-30465 GCA_016802625.1 Heliconius numata
TGAGGCGACGGTGAGCGAGCACCGACCTCATCCGGTAATTTACCAATTACTGACGAGATGAGACTGGAGCATGTTTTTTATCCTTGATGTTTGATAACGACATGTAATTTTTTATCAATTTTTATAATGGCAACATGTAGGTGTAAAAAATATTTTTTTAGGAGATAGCAAAGAAGCTTTTTCTATCAGCATCACGCTGTATTCCGCAAACAGCAGGGTAGGCAGAAGGAACATTCCATTCCCCATTTTCCGCTGAATTTTGGAATCTGAATTGCTTGTGGGATTCGCAGTTTTGGAGTGGCGGAATTCGACGCCGCGCTTTGCCTCGCAACCAGAGAGAAAAATAAAAGTCATTCTTTAATTAATATAAAAACATTTGTTTATAAATAAAATAAATAGTAATTTATTTTGACAGCATCCTTTGTTGTTACAGTTCATTAATCAATCAAGGTATGTTGCGGAGTTTGGGTGTCGTTTTTGGCCACACCCAACCCTCTAAAAAGTATCTTAGGGCCTCACCTTTAAGATTCGTAGGTATGACGAAATGTGTATCTATATCTATATATGTATATTTACGTGTATTTTCATATATAAACACATATTTACATTTTATTAATAGTAAAAATAGTATATTTTTAAAAGCATTCATTAATTTAGTGTGGAAATGGATACATACGTAAATGTTCCTACGTAGAATTAGAAGCTAATAAATCTTGAAGATCCAAACGTTTTAAGTTGTAACCTATTTTAGAGTTAGTGATATTATTATTTCCTTTATACAAATAATATCGAAATAAACCATAAACTTAAAAGAAAATAAGAGCAAAAAAATTAAAACTAAAATATCAAACACCCGATAAGTTATTAACTATAAATAAATTAATTATTGTACATTTGTAAGCCCCGATAATAAATACCATATGTTCCAATTAACATTTTCTAATTTAAATATACGTGGTCTATGTATGTTTAACCGACCATATATATATCAACAATAAACGCTATTTATACCGCCTCGTTATCTCGTCAGATAAACCTACGATAGCTTAGTTACTATGATTTGAATGACATAATCGCATTCCACAATCCAGTAATACGTGGATTTAACAAATTGACCCACATATTTATAGCTTTCATCCTTATTAGTAGAATTGTATAGAATTTTTGTAGAAGTAGGTAAGTAACTAGTTGTATTAAAATGCATTAGCCTTATAAACTTTAACTTTGTAAGATATGTAGGCAGAGGGAACCTAATATAAAGACACTCCGTTCTCTACTTTCCGTCGAATATTTCGAGATATTGAGTGTTGAGTTAACTTAACGCCGGGTTTTCATAAGTAGCTGTAAAAAAATTTACAGAATACTTCATAAATAATTGTAAAAATTTACTTTACTTTTAACATAACCCTTCCTAAGTGCAAATACAAGTATTAGCTAAGATCCCAACAAAGGGTTTTCACGCATCATTGCGCATCAACACACTTAGTAATCAGTTTGTGAAACAATGGTTGAACCACCAACGTCGCGAGCGGGGCAAAGACACCGTACATCATCACTTAACGAGAATAAGTGAGTTTAATTGTGTTTGTAGGATTAATGTGACACAATGAGAGTATCGTCCTCCTGAACTCCTCCTCCTCCTAAAGATTATAGTCTTTAGTTGCAGTATCATACGCTACGTTTATTTTATATCGTAGAACCGAATCACCTATAAATATATGTATTATGTTTCTAATGGGATTGTGAATTATTATTTGTTTTCCAAATGGCATTAGCTAAAAATATTTTTACTCCAGTTTTATCTTTTTACTGTAATTTTAGAACAAATAATTATATTAAGTATCACAATGCTATTGGAAATTAAAAATAACATAATATATGAAACAAAGAAAATCTTTTACTGTTAACGGTTCACGGGTGTATTAACTATTAACAATAACGTTCCTGTATATTGTGGTTTATGGAGAAAGATTAAAAATAGTGCACTATTGTATTCTTTAAAAAACAATAGGAAAACAATCTTGTTAGTCGTTGGTTGGACATTAATTAACTTGCGAACAGCGACGGAAATATGTACTGCGGCACGTTTCACGTTCATCTTATTAAAATATTCCTTTCAAGATTAAAAGTTCTTCCTAATAGTGAAAAATGGTTTATTAATATGAATAGTATATTATATAATACATATATTACTTAACACGCAATGCCGCCAGATTTCCACAGAAAGTGGGGAATGGAGTGTCTTAACACTAAGTTCCGTCTGCCTATCCTGCTGTGTGCGGGATACAGCTTGAAGCTAAAAAAAATTATCGAATAAACAACAAATCTGTAAAGAATGAGTATTTAACACTAAATGATTTTACTATTTTGTATGTAAGATTTGCTATTCAGTATAAATAAGAAACTTTTATTTCCTTTCAACCGTATCTTCGAGATGAAAAACTTTCTTTGTGTAGGGGAATTGTGCTTAAGATGACATACTTTTTGTTTGAAGACAAATATTTCAAATAAATAAAGTGATCTGAAAACAGCATATTGCGTATACTATTATATATTTCATAATCAACGAAATTATTTTAGTTTCAGAACAATCATCTTTCAAACATCATAAAAACAAACAAAAATCGCCCTTAGGTCGACCAGTGTAAGACGACTTATCTACAGGGTAAAATGACATACTTAGTATGTGGCATAAAACGCCATCATTATTGGTCGAGCATAGTTCACAAATAAATAGTTTCTTCTCTGCTGGGGGGCTTTTAAACAGTATTAATGCCAGATTCATACATGTTGCAAATTTTATGAGGTTGGATTCCGTTATCAATCACTTCCTTTTCCAAAAGGGAAATAAGCTTCGTCACCTGCGGCTATTGAATGCCCTTGCTCTAGCAGCCTTATCCATGTCTTCTTGTGACCAATATATATTCGTTTGTAATTGCCAGGCATTTTGTAGGTAAAGCAAAAAAATACATCTATTCCATTTATAAGGCTAAGATAGTATGCCATCTTATACTCACGTTTTGTATGTCATCTTACCCAATAGATATATGAATTTAATTTTAACCGTTGTGACAAAAGTTTATAGGTTAGGATGCGCTTTTAGCGTTAGTTATGTCATATAATAATCCTATTTTACATTTATAATTAGTTCAAATAGAAAATCTTTATCTTACATGTCTTTTCACCATCAAGCAAAAGCGAGAGAAAAATTTGTTGCAATTGAAAATAACGAAAACATGAATTACTTGCCCATCTGCATTCACTTTCAGCCATACTGAATTTAAGCACTAGCTGCATCTACAGACACTCTCTAAAACGTCACAAGATCGCACTTAGCGCTAATAGTTTCATCAATATTGGTAGTGTGTCATCTTATCATAGTATGCCATCTTGAGCACAATTCCCCTATATGACCCTTTAGAAATGCCGTGGGAACGTTTTATCTTTTCATTATCGAGCATTTTATACTACAATAATAAATAATTAATATCCCAGGAAAAGTAATTAAAATTTGATAGAACGCGCGAATATGTTATAAGAAAGAAAAATAAATTAAAGTAGTCTTTTGATAAACTCTCTCAAAACACTAATCTAAAATCTATTATTCTTTTCAATAATAATATTGACTATATTGTGGTTTTAGTTATCAATTTGGCCCAAAAATGATGCCAGTCATAAGATATTAGTAAGAAATCCATTAGGCATAGGACTAAAGACCTACCTTCAGTAAAGTTCTATGAGAATGATTTATTTTCACAATTCTATATATAAGTTCTAATATAAAATAAGTTGAGCTGAGAAAAAAAAAGAATAAGTAATACATACATTATTATGAGACCCAAGAATAAGGCCAGTTTTGGCGACAGGTTGTGGGTTCGATTACCACTCGAGCAAATGAAATATTTAATATCTTCATTTCGCCGTTCTGGCAACGAGGCAAAGCGTGGCGTTAAGTTCCGCCATATGAAAAGTGAGAAACGAAAGAGTCTCAATGAGAACGGAGTCGTAATATCTTAACACTGGGTTCACAGATGTTCTCTGCCCACTCTGCCATGTGCGGGATATAGCGTGAAACAAAAAAACCTTTATTATCCATCAGTTGCCTTATATTATTACCTGTAATAAAATTTACGATGACAACTAAACTTTACAACTAAAAGTATTAGTCGAATGCTACCAAGGAAACAAATGAAGCTAATTATTTTCGAGCAATTAGCAGGTCGCATGAGACCGGCGCGACCTGTGACAGGCACCGTGCATTCCTAGAAAGCTTGAAAGTGTCTCTATCTTTTTAAGTTTTTGCGTGATAATTTTTTTTTTATTCTCTGTATATTTTTTTTTAATAAATAAAGACAAGAACTTGCAATTTGGGACACTAGATCTAGATAATAATAATTTTAGCTTGATACTCGGATCTTGGAATAAATAATTTGGACAGACGGATAGACCTACAAACAACTAAGTGATCCTTTACCCGTTTTCTCTTTTGAGTTACGGAACCCTAATTACAAGCAAAACCAAAACAGTTTTATAGAAAATGTAGGTAATTTGAAACTACACTATATTGAAAATTATTATTTCGAAATGTGTCAATATAGACTTAAACATAATATGAACGTAAAAATGATTGGCTAAAGATAAAGATAGCACTTAGCAGATATAAATAGAGGCCACTGTGACTAAATCTCATGCTTGTTATATACTCGTACTGTTTGCAATAACTATTGTAAAAACATCTTATATTATTATTATTGATCGTTTTTTATTTTATATATACCGACTAAAGAGATTATAGTTTTCTTATCAGACTGAAAGAACTAGTGTTTAAAGACACTACGTTGCTGACTTGTCGCCGAATTTTCGAAGCATTGCGTGTTGAATGGCGTTTTGCCTTATTACCAGATCGTTCTTGAACTAAGGCGTATTTTGGCGTTGTGGCAAATGAATATAATAATTTATTCCCCCGAGAGGAAATCGAACCCACAACAATTGTTAACATTGTCATTTGTAATAGAGTTGTAAAATTAGTTGTGTAGAATTAGTTTGTTTATAAAATTTTAAGATGCAAGATAGTACAAATACAGAGCATACAGAGTAAATGTTGGCAAAGAAAATATAATAATGATGATCTCAACGGTATATAAATACCGTACCAACTATCAAATATATAAAAAAAGATATTTTTTAATTCAACATAAATCACTATATTCATTTCAATATAAACCATTTTCCTCGAAATAAAGAAGATCCTTATAAATTAAATGTCATGTTTAAAGGTAAAAATAATAATATTAGATTAAATTATTTTTTATTATTAATAAAAAACTAAAATTTATTTCAATTTATAAATGTATTATATAATAAAATTATTTAGGTACAATTATGTATTTAACATAATTATTATTTACACAGTTTAATTTGATTAAAGATATGTTTTTTAGTAATAAATTGATAGTGATAAATTGTTTAAATTGAAATCTAGGTAAGATATTCTTAGAATGACCAACCTACATCATCTATTTACAGTCGCATTAGCACGGTCACCTAACCTATTACCTAATATTATATACACAACACTTGCTCTAAACTCTTAAAAAAATTCTACTATATGTTTTTCATAACTCTTTTCTAAATATATTTCTAAATTAAATTATGCTTGCTAATTATTAAATCACTTAAACAATCAATATCTTTACGTTGATATCGCAATAGATAAAAAAGATAACATTGAAAAGTTATTAAATATTTTAATACAAGCCGATTTCAATGTCATATTTTAGCGTCGAATTAAAAAAAATGCGTTATGCTTATATACCAACAAAATCAGATTTCATCTAACAAAATAATATTATTTATCTCTGCCAATATAATGCGCAATTCCTCCAGAATTCGGCAGAAAGTGAGGAGCGGAGTGTTTTAACACTAGGTTTCCTCTGCCTACGCTGCTGTGTGCGGGATACAGCGTGAAGCTGATTTTAATTTATCTCAGCCTATTTTCTCATATCAATAGGTGCTTACGACATAAACAAAAATAGCCTTGAAGCAGTTATCAAGAAACAATATGTATGTATATACTCCATATATATATATATATAGATATAAAAATTGTATTGTATTATGCTTATATATTAAAGTGCATTTTATACACAACACAATCAAGAATATAGGGCAAAGTAATAAAAATAAAATCAGTCAAGATTTATATGGAAACAAATAGCATAATGACGACTTCTTTATAAGGTCATTTAAGTAAATAATTAGAATTACTTATTTTTTTACTACTCAGTTGGTATCGTCTTGTTCAATCAGTTCAATGAGGTTAAGAATTCATTATATTATTTGTTGTCAGACATTAATTTTCATAAAGATAATTTAAAGGTACCAGTGCAGTTTTTCAGAGCGATTCTTCTATTTGTTTTTTATAATTTAAATTAAAAGATAAAAACAAATAATCATATAAAAAGAAAATATAAATCTGTTTCCAATTTTCATTTCATTAAAAAAAAGGAGGTTTCCCGTACCGGGAATCGAACCCGAGCCTCCTGGGTGAAAGCCAGGTATCCTAGCCACTAGACCATACGGGATATACAGTGAAATATGAATTTAAGCAAGATAAAATAAATAATTGGAACGAAACAGTTAGTTGAATATTTCAGACATTTACGTCGTTAAAAGGTAACCAATTTTTGTGACATTTTAAGTTCATATCATACTAATTAGCAAAGTTTAGAGTATAGCGTTTTTGTACGGGAACTATTTAAGTTAGCTATTCCTTTATTAAGATCTAGTATCTACTAACATAAGCTTATATCATGTCACGTACGATAGCGTGCTTAACTCTGGTCTAGTGCGACAAGACATACCGTGACACCTAAAACGTACCAAAACAGTATATATATTAAAAAATATAAATATTTATGATATTAATACTTTACTTTATAATTTTATTAATTTTATAGTCATTTAATATAATTGCTACTAAAAAGAAATGCGGTTTCTAGTTTATAATCGTATTTTTAGTTTGTTTGTTTATTTTAATGCATATTACTAGTACGAATATACTTACTAAATGTTGTTTATTGTATACATAAAGTAAATAACTATATGTGAAGTATAAAACCTGGAATTCTATTCGTATCTATACGTATATATGTGGTATATCGTTGCAATAATAATTTGCAACGATAAACTTGTTTTATATTTGATATAAAACCGGTTTCTGAGTGTAAAAAAAATCTTAACGGCTTAAATTCAAAATGATGGAATATGCAAAACATTATATCTATAGTTAAATAGTTGATATCTAAGTTTCCAGTAAAATAAAAAAAAACAATAATAAAATAATGATATAAAAAGATGTTGAACAAGTTTACCTGTATTGTGTTTATCTACAAGTTTTTCAGAAGCGGGTGGATTATTCACTTCCGCCATTTTCTTCTAGTTTTTATTATGCACCTGCAAATAGAATTGATAATTCATCCTTTTTATTTGGCCATCCCAATAATATAAACTATATACGGTCTTTATATTTAGTATACTATTTCATTAATCTAATTTTATCATCATTAATATAAAAGAAAATAATAAATTATATGCTAATGAAAATTATTGTTTATTTTAGAATAACAATTCAAAACGGGTAGATAAAATATGACGCCAAATCTTTTTTTTTCATTACGTGCTAATCATTTCACATTTATTTATTACATAGTATTGTTTTACATATTTGCTTACCTTTTATTGTATAATATACACGCTTTATCACTGTTAACACTCACTTTAAATATATTTAAAAGGGTCACGCACTCGCGGACGGGATTCGAATACTGCGCCGCCAAACAACTATGATAATATACTAGAGCCGCCCGGAGGCGGATAGTGTACTGGTGTTGCCATCTTAAAATTTTATTCTCCCTATGTCTTTATTTATTTTATATACTTGTTACTTGAATAGGTGGATGACGGAGAAAGAAGTGGCATACGTCTAGTTTTTATGCAAAATAAGTAAACTTAAAATATGTTAATTAAAAATGTCATTAATTTGAGTATTAAATCGCAAGAATATCATACTAAGCGACGTGTGATATAAATAGTAAAAATGACTGTCATGTCAAACCAACGATTTATTATAATGGCCTAACTTTGCAATCAACTAAACTAGGATATATTTATATAATTAACTTTCCGAAAAAAAAATATATTATAATATTTTACATTTTTTTTATCGTTTTTATTATAGTCTATTTTTAGTGTTTATCGTTATAAATATCTGCTTTGTAAATATATATTTTTGGAAAAATACTCGCTTATTTTTTGATAATGGCCATACTACACAGCTTCACTCCTAAAACACGAACATCACCGAGCGCGCCCGATCGCTATTGATGCCGGCAAACATTTTCCCTGTAATTTTCACTTCTCTGCCCTTAAAGCGGGGGATGATTCGTTATATTGTTCCTAGCGTTTTCATTAAAAACGCACAACCATCATTATTTATTTCCTATTCAAATCAGCTTGGTTGTATAATGTAATTATATATATCGTGCTTATAATATATTCAAAATAAACTTTTAATACTTTATAGCTTATCCCTTTCACGACTATGGGGACACATTTGTCCCAGTTGAAAAAAATTAGGGTAGTTAGAAAAAAACAAACAAATATGCGTTATTGTATGTCAATTAGTTTCTTAAAGTACCGTTTTATTATTTGAATATAGTAAATTAGCTATCCAAGCATCACATTTTGATTTATCATCATTGAAAAGTGGCTGTTTGCTTCGCGCGAAATTCCTTTACTTCAGAAAAGTATTTCTAGGCGTAAAAGTGAAGTTTAACGATTTATTTCCTAAAATATTTATTCAGTGGTAAGTATTTATCCATTTTGTGCAGATAAAATACATTTTTTTATGCTATGTACTTGTATAAGTGGTCGCAAACCTAAAGGGACATCAGCGTCCCTGTGGTCTATGAAGGAAATATTTTCCACATAAAGTTCATTGCAAGAAAATTCATTATTATCCTCAATAATTTATTTTTTGTGGAGTTTTTGAACTCAAGGAAGATGAAATTCGACATATTTTGATGGGAGATAATAGTAACGATGAAGACAATTTACTGCTCGACGAAGAAGATCAAAAACTATTGACACAGGATGATGACCAAGGCATACTTGATGTTGAAATTGAGGACACAACATTGCACCATCCAGAAATAAAAAGCAAATCACCTGAGCCTTCATCTTCTGCTACAAATCCTACCATAGTACAACAAAGCTGCAGTCAACCTAATTGTAAGTGGAGGAAGAGAACATACATTCCAAATGTTTTTTCAAATATAGAGTATCAATTTGGAAAGGTGCAAATTTGTCAAGATACTGAAAACAATATTTTGACCCCTTTTGATATATTTGTTTCTACAACATTTTTTTATATTTTAGTTCAAATGATAGTAACATAATCAGTGCGATACGCTGACCAAAATGGACGGGAGTTTTTATTGAAATAGATGAGAGGAAAGCTTTTCTTGGAATGAATTTAGTTATGGGCTATCATGTTTTGAAAGACCATCTTTGAAAGATTATTGGGCTACAGAGCCAGATATGGCGGTACCTTTTATTTTAAATATTATGCCACAGGCTCGATTTGAAGACATACGTAAAAATCTACATTTTTGTAATAATGAAATACTAGCTCAAACTTTGATCGAGCATATAAAATTAGGCCCCTGATAACTAACACATTTGAATGCATCGTTTCAAAGTGCTCTCAATAATAGGTTTACAGTGAAAAGAAACTGGAAGCTAGTCTTTTGACCAGCCAACAGTTTAGGCAAGTCGTAGCTCGCAGCTTAGTCAACGGCTTTACTTCCAGACACAGAGATGTTCTTACTTCTAAAGCAAGTGCCGTATGGAAGTCTATAAAGCGCCAGTTACCACTACATCCAATGGAAAAGGCCAGTGCCAGAAAGAGATGCGTAAATTGTGCCAAGATTAAAAAGGAAAACCGTACAAATAATACTGGTTCTATTTGTAAAGTTCATCTCTGCTGTACAAATGAAAGAAATTGTTTCGCTGACTTTCATAATCAGTAAAGTTTAGTAAATTGATTATTTACGTAAAGTAATATATTATTTCATTTAAAAATAAGCATACGTGTAATAATAATAGCGATTTATGTTATTAAAACCTCTATTTAATTTATAATTAATATAATTATAAAGGTGATTTCTATGATAAAAAGTTCCCTCTTACGACCATAGGGACAACTGTGTCCCATAAAAAAACTCAAAAAGTAAAAGTAATTTTAATTTTTTTACTTCAAAATATGTTTTTTTGATCGATAATTAACTATTTTAAACAGTTAAAATGATTGCAATACCTCTCAAAATGTTATGGTCCTGAAAGGGTTATACTGTTAAGGGTTTTAAAGTAAAAAATAAACGAGTCTGTAGTCTTCATTATAAATAGTTGCAGCCATATTAAAATCTTATCTTGTCTTATCTCAACAAGGATTACCTTGATATACCGTCGTCGATAACATGTTTGCATACAAGCACAAAGACCTCATTTTCTTAATAAATGCATGCATCTATGAAAACTTAACGATGCTTAACTCTGTATTGCGTGTCATATAAAACATTACTTAAATAGTTTTTTCAGGAAGTGATAACGAGAACTAGTATCTAATGATAAAAATATTTTTTTTTTATTTTTTTTTGTACATTAAGCACATAATTGAATAATTTAGAAAGGTCAATAGGTAATATTCTATTTTATCTAGCATTAGTATCATTTATTTTGTCATGTCGATTACGGCAAGTGTGTTATTTACTTAACATTGCTATGTTATACTAAAAAAAAGTTAAATAAGAAGTCATTTTTAAGCTAAAAAAGACTTATAAAAAGCATTTTTTTATTTGATTGTATTTGATATTTTTAAATGATCCTTCAACCTGTGTAGTCTAAATCGATGAACATAATACAAGACTAGTTTAAATATTTTATTATAAAATAACTTATGGTTTGTGTTTTTGTCATTATAAACGTACTTATAAATAATAATAATAAATTTTAAAACACGTACAACGTGCGTTCACAGTGCTCTCTTTAATCTTATTTCATAATAGAGTCATTATAACAGATTGTACAAAATGTATGAAGTTATTTCGTAAAAAAGGGGTGCTCCGTAGATGGTTCGAGCGGAGGTATGTAGTTGGGGCGGTCGCGACGGCTGCGAAAGATATACCGCGGAGCTTAACCCTGCGCGGGCGCTTCCGCCGCCGCCGGCGCTGCCGCCGCTTGCTGAGGGCCCTGCCAACCCGCAACTACTTTTTTGAGGAAAGCTGGAAAATAAAATTAATATTATTATACCTGTATTACATACATAGTATTACATTTGCCAATTGCTTATTTGATATTTAAGACAGCTAAGCGTAGAAACGTACAGACCGATATGATTGTTTTTATAATATTATAGAATAAGATCACCACACTTAAAGCTTTGTTATTTTAAAATGAAAAGTTTGTTGTTACCAATATTGTCGAAAAATAATAAAAAGTAGAAAAGAAGCATTTAACAAACAAAACAACATTTAAACATGTAATATTTAAGACGTGGGTACAATAGCACATTTAGATTTAAAGAATTCTAATTAAAAGATGAAATTATGCGACAAGAAGCAAGAATTTTGAAAGAGCGCCTACGGTGCTTAACTTACGATCTTATAGCTAAAGATATGACGATATTTGTGGTCCTCTACGCCATCACCTTCTTCAGGAATGCTGTAAACGTACAAAAGTCATACACAAATCCACACAGACAAACACAGTGGGTAGACAAGTCTGACATCTGTCCTAGCGATGTCCGAGGATAGAATACATATGGGAAAGATGCCATTATTCTAATGACATTCATTTTTGTGTACATTACATAAAAAAAACAAATGCAGTACATAATTAATATTAAAAAATACAAATTAAAATTTCATACCATCTATTCGGTAAGTATTTTAAAGTTAATTCTACTCAATATGTAAAAAATAAATAGTAATTTTATACTCCATGCATTATTTTCAATTGTTGTAATTGCATAGTTGATAGCAGCAATTGAATGTTTACTAGACTACAATTTGTTAATATGTGTAATCTTGTATTGATTTATCAATATAAATATTAGTGTCTCTAGTCGTCGTTGTGGCGCAGCGGTACAAGGGTGTGACTGTAACGCGACGGTTGTGGGTTCGATCCCCACTCGAGGAAGTGAAATATTTATTTACGTTTATATTTCCATTTCTTCGCTCTGGTGTCGAGGCAAAGCGCGGCGTTAAGTTCTGCTACTCAACACGCAATGCCTCCAGAATTCGGCAGAAAGTGGGCAACGGAGTGTCTTATCACTAGTTTCCCTCTGCCTACCCTACTGTGTGTATTTTATTTTGTCTCTAGAAATTTTAGTATAATTTTCTTATACGAATAAGATATAAATGTATTGTTTGAATTAATTTTTTTTAATGTAATTTATGTAAAATGTAGGTAAATATTGAATATTATAAAATTTTGAGTATGTGATTAAAGTATATGTTTAAAAAAAAGTAAAATTAAACTACGCTACCAAGACATTCAAAATAAAATGATACTTTAAGAAGTGGGCATTCATACTCATACTTACATGCATATGGGATCATGCCGTCATCATCTTCAGGGTCCATGCAGTCCTTTACGATTTCTGCTACTTCACTGTCTTCAAGCTTTTCACCTTTGTAAAATAATTAAAATGTTATATTATTTTTTTTATACAATTTATTTTGATTTTAATTTAATATTTTACATATTCTGCAAAATTATGTCATTTATGTTAAGCATAATTATATGACTTTTATATATTAAAGTAACCGTGTATATTCATAGGGTTTTGTGAGGGTTGGGGTTTTGTGACAACCTACCCAGGGCAAGTAGTGTGTGTGTGAGCTCAGCGCCAAGCATGAGACCATTCTCATTCTTGTCGTAGAGCTTCAGGCATTCCAAGAAGTCTTCATAGCAGCCTTGGTCTTTGTCTTTCTTGCATTGGCTGTAGATGGGAAGGAACTCTTCAATCTGTAAAATATACAATGTTATAATACAAATATTCAGATAAGCTGGTAATGATTACCTATAGTAATCTATGCAGGTAATCGAAAATTTTGAAAGGATTATTCTTTCTATTTAATTTTTAATTTACTATTTACAATATATGTAAGTACGAAGTACTTCTACAAAAAGAAGAAATACAATTATTTTGTAATTTATTAATCACAATAATATACTAATGTATGTAAACGCTTTGTTCGTAATTTTTTTAATTACCTAGTAAAATAATTCATAACATTTTATGTAAATTAATATATAAATCAAAAAATTAAATAAATATATTACCGAAAGCATTTTCTCGCCCTTCTTCTTGGTGCCTCCGAGTTTCTCAATGGTAGCAACAGTTGGGTTGGAGTTGAGTGCCCTCAAGATATCACCCAGGTTGAAGGCATCGACCTTGCCGCTACCGTCAAAGTCGTAGATGGAGAAGGCGAAGGATGCCCCTGGATAACAATACTCATATATATTCTCAATTCTCTACATTAAACTATAGTGTGGAAATTTAACAAAAATACCAATGAATGTATATACAGGTGGAAGAGGCAACGCTTCTTTTACTGAAACTGCATATAGGGTAAAATATTTCAAACCCAGAATAAAAAAAAATAATCAAGGTACCTCAACGGTTTAGACGTAGGATTTTTTTTTCATTTCACGATTTTTATCCATATCTGTATTTCGTGTCACGCACACATACGTATGCGACGTTGCCGCTTTGACAGGTAAGTGTGTGCGTGCCTATGTTATACTTTACAAATGGCGTTTTATTTTAAAACGATAATTTTATTATTCATTTTGTTTGAAAAAATAACTTTTTCATTTTTGAGAATTATTTTTTTTCCGAATTATATTAGGCTTTTATAGAGTAGTTGAAACTGTAGTTTCATTTAAAGTGGCGCTGACACTTCCACCCTGTATACTACAAAATAATAGACTTCTGATAGTATAACGGATAATTGCGAAATGCATAATTGCACACAAATTTACTACTAAAATAAGCTTTTCCTAAACATTTTCATTAATTCGTAATTTAGATAGTTTAATTAACGTTTACTTTTAATCATACGAGTGTGCTATGCTGATACTAGTAAGTATCTTTGAACAATTTCGGCAATTTAAAAGAAATATAAATTTGAAAATAATAATATTTTCAAAAATGATATAAGTATAATCTTCAATAAATAAGGCGATTTTAAAAATTTAAGCAAAGAAAATCCTTTTCAAGTTATTTAAAACGCCACGGTTCAGGTGTCACGGTGGGCGGACGTCGCGTGGGCGATGCTTGGACATGTGACTCACGCGCTAATTATATCTTTATTGTAAACGTATTGAACTTTCGATAAATATTTGTTAAACTATTTTTATGTATGTTTTTCCTTTATAAATTAATTATTATTTGATGTTGAAATAGTAATAAAAACGTAGATAATTTGATTACTTCCCGATTGATATCTCCAGTCGTAGTAAGTAAAAAAGTTTTAACGGATTAGTCACTGCGATGCAATACCTTGATATAGATATATTAAACAAATTATAGTTTGTTAAATACTTTAAAATACAAACTTAAACTGCAGCTAGCATCTTAAAACACCTTAGATAACTCGTGTGGCGCTATCAGTGTAATTCGAGCGCAGTTTCTCTCTTTGGGCGGGCGGGCGTGCGAGAACATGTGACGTAACGGGTTATATTTGGAACGCAACGCTCGCACTAATCAGGCAAACCACCGGCATCTCTTAGCAACGCGAACCTTTTATGCGAATTGTTCTATACATAGATTTTAAGAATTCTATTTGTAATGTTAGCCTATATATATTTAAATAGTTTGTAGTTTACACTATTCTTTAAAAATATCTACAAGTTACATTAGTCAATTTTTAGCTATGATTTTTTACAAACAAATTAAAATACAATATAAGAAACAATTTTTCACTTAAACATACTTTTCTACATTCTTTTTTCTCTATAAAATAAAATACAAAAATAAAAATTAATAAACATTTTTACTCACTTTCAACTTCGTTCTTGCTGAGGTCGCTCTGAAAATGACCAAAAATATGAATTATTTTTATGTATTTTTTTTATTTATTATATGTTCATGATATAACATAGAGTATTACATCACGACACTAAGTAACGGAAACGGTATCAACGGCAACGACAGTAACGAATCCATTTCCACCATGTAGGTATTTAAAAGCATTTCTTCACTTATTCGGCACATCACTATTAATTCAATTTTTAATTTTACATTCATGTGCTAAGGCTACATTGCTTCCGGTCTGCGGAATCGATCACAATGTAATTACGCATTTTTCTTTCACTTGTTTCATCATCATCCTGTTTCATCAGCACTGAACTCCTTGTCACAAAATCACTGTCTTTAGTTTCAACTCACCATTTTGTGTGGTGTTAGTCGGTTCCCTCCCGGTCTTCACTGGCAGACGTTCAGACAAGAAGTGGGGCTCGGCAACTTTTCGCCGGACTGTTTTAACTGGCTCAGATGGCGCTCTTCTATGGATATTTGAGATTTAGCCCAGGAATCCGCGACCGTTCTATTTTCGGCGGAGTTGAACCGCGCCGGCGGCGTCTTCAGCCAATATATAAACCTCTGGGCGAGAATGAGATGCAAAGCTTTACTCAGCATCGTAATCGATCTAAGGCAAATCTACATTTACGCTATTTCAATCGATCTACATATATCATATAATATTTGCGCCAGGAATCTAAGGTAATTGAACAGACAATGAAAGATAACAATTAATGTAATCAATGTATTGTAATAATTAATATGGTTTTATTTTATTAGAAAAAAATATATATAAATTCAAAATCAAAATTCATCATTTTCATTAAGATTGACTTTATAGCCAAAATCCTTCCAACGGGATGAGTGCACAAGAGCTTCGTTGACAGTGTTGAACTTCCAAAGAGTAGATTTACACGGAGAAGGCGGGCGTAGATTTCGTTGATCGATTAGACTAGAAGATCTTTGGTGTGCATATGGAGATTGCGGACATAACCCTCGAATAGAACTCACACAAGCTTTCTGTAAATAATATATTTTTCACTAATTATTTGCAAAAAAAACGATAGGTTGTTGGTAATATCATTCAAATTGCTTGTATTGCATTCCATTGCCTTTACTCATAAAACTAACGTAATTCATAAGTAAACCTCACTTGTCTCTTCGCTAGTATCTTCCGTCTCCACCACCATCCCCTGAAACATGACAGCAGCCTTGCACCCTGGATACGACATCGCCGAACTATACTACTCTTGCGAGTACCTGTTGATACGCTTGATATTGCGGCTAATGGCTTCTTTTCCTTAAATTATTTCTTATTGTTTTTATTATTGAAAGTTATGTAGTATTGTGGCAGGGTCGCAAAGTGTGACTGTAGATGCAACAGGTTGTGGGTTCGATTCCCACTCGAGGAAATAAAATATTTCATAATTCTTCGCTCTAGTTTCGAGGCAAAGCACGGTTTCACGGTTCCTCCAGTCAGCATACAATACCTCCAGAATTCGGTGGAAAATGCCTCTTAATACTACATTCCCTCTGCCTTACCCTGCTGAGTGCGAGATGCAGCGTGAAGCGTGATGCGTGAAAAAAATATTACAAAAACCGAAAGAAAATGAAACAAATACACTGAGGTTACGTAACGATGTCATACCTGTTTTGGTGTCATATTATCTGGAGTGTGAACAGTAATGAGCTCTATTTCCTGCAATGAAATTGATTTAGGATCTGGCAAAATGGATTCTTCCTCTTCACAGTACTGATCGTAATCGCCTTAAATTTTTCATTTGTTATAATAGTTGATTATAGTTTTTATAGTTCTTTTTAATTAAACAAAAAATAATAAATTTTTCGATAAACTTACGATTTAAAGTTAAATATGCATCTTCATATTTTGTATTAGTTGCGTTGTCGTTACTTATGAAAACATTTACAGGGTCCTACGGAATTTTAAAACTAATGAATATTTAATTAATATTTTAGCATAAATAAAAAAAAATGAAAGTTTAGCAGGTTGAAAGTAGTGTGTTCGAATCCCATAGGAGAGAAATATATATATTTTATATGGGAAAATATATTTACCTTTTCTTCTTTCTGATTTGGGCTTTTGCTTTGCAGCATTGACTGATCATGAACTTCGTTATCAACATACTCATGAATTGTAGAATCGTTTGTCATTTCCGCAAAAGAGGCATCTTCCAAAAAGGAATAACTCGAGTGCGTTGACATTTGCAGATATTTTTCAGCATTTTTGCCTAGTTCGTTTCTTTCTTTTTCTAAAGCACTGTCAACAGCAGTTTTAACATATGACTCAATAATTTTCTTTATGTTTTCAGTTAACGTATCCTCCGGTACTACATCATGGTCTACGAACGGTTCATCACAGATATCCACTCGTTCTACATCGCTCATGTCAAACAGGTGGTCTATTAACATAGATGTAGACTTTAGTAATTGGTGATCGTCCTGAAATATTTATTTATTATAGTAATTTTATGTCATTAAATATGTTATTAAATATCTTTAAGATAACAAGAACTATAATTATTCATGTTTGGTTCCAGCAAAAGTAATAACAAATTTTATGTCCTACAAATACAAAAACATTTATTTTATTCACCATTTCAAATTCTTCATCGCCTTGTCCTATAAAGTTTCCTTCATTCTTGCGTTTGGTGTTACTACCTAAAAGTATAGTCATCGACATTCATATATTATTATTATTTTTATCACGCTGTATCCCGCACAAAGCAGGATAGGCAGAGGGAACCTAGTGTAAAGACACTCCGTTCCCCACTTTCTGTCGAATTCTGGAGGCATTGCGTGTTGAGTGGCAGAACTCAACGCCGCGCTTTGCCTCCACACCAGAGCGAAGAAATGGAAACATAAACGTAAATAAATATTTCACTTCCTCAAGTGGGGATCGTACCCACAACCGTCGCATCACAGTCACACAGTGCCGCTGCACCATGACGGTTTCAATTTTAAATTTTAATAGTTAAATTATTGTTTTATGGCTACCTTCCATCTTCTGAGGGGTAGAAGTAGCAATTTCATTTGTGGACACATGTTCTTTATAAATGGATTCAATATGCCCTCTAGATACTGTAAATGACAAGTTAACCAGAGATGATTCCTCAGTCACGTAGCAATTTCGTAGGTCCTTTAGGCTTGATAAATCTTTCCATGGTTGATCTGTAAGTTGTTAGAATTTATCAAAGACTTCAATTCTGTTACTTGTTACTGTATCCCTAGCGAGGTTGGATCGCCAAGCGCTACGGTCTCAGCATATCTCTTTTGCCTCGTCCATGTCATCAACCTCTTCAAACATGGGCATGCTTGAAGAGATTGAGAGGGACATGTCCTCATACATTTTACGTGACCTTTCCCCAGTATCAAGGATACAACCGGGATCTCCCAGTACTTCTCTTACCGCTCTTTTTAGATTTAGAATAATTGTTTATTATATTATAGTCATTTATTATAATAAGAAAGGTTTACAAACCATTTGTTTTAACTGCATTTGCTATAATATAAGCTTCGTCCAAGACCTGGCTTACTAGATGAACAGCAAGTGAGGCAGCCGCTCGAGGATTATAAGCCTCTAGTTTATAAATATCTGTTAAATTATTTATTTTAATATTTAATAAAAACTGCGAAAGAGATGTTGTAGCGTCCAATAATTTGAATTACGAGTAAAAATCTAAATTTAGAGAAGAATTAATAATATCCAAATAATAAAATCCATTTTTATTTATACTGTATGTATGTGTTTCGTAAATATAATATATATTAATTAAATACAGTTATATAATTTAACTAGCGGACGCGCGCAGCTTCGCTTACGTATTTAGGGGTAAATTCTAATAAACCATGAAACATGTGTTCAATTAAATATTTTTAAGAGTCTAAATTTCAAATTTTATAAAAAATCGGTGGCGTTTTAAAGATTTTTCCAAACAAACTTTCAACCCCTTATTTGCACCCTTAGGGGGTGAATTCTAATAAACCACGACACATGTGTTCAATTTAATATTTTTAAGAGTCTAAATTTCAAATTTTATAAAAATCGGTGGCGATTTAAAGATTTTTCCATACAAACTTTCAACCCCTTATTTGCACCCTTAGGGGGAGAATTCTAGAAAACCATGAAATACGTGTTCAATTAAATACTTTTAAAAATCTAAATTTCTAATTTTATAAAAATCGGTGCCGATTTAATTTTTTTTCCATACAAACTGTGAACCCCTATTTCACCCCTTTAGGGTTGAAATTTTTTAAAATCCCTTCTTAGTGGATGTCCAGATTACAAAAGTAAACATCTGTCCAAATTTCACGTTTCTACCATTAGCGGTTACGGCTGTGCGTGCGTCTTACCTCAGTCAGTGAGGACAAGTCCTTTTATATATATAGATTATCGCAATTACTAATAATTTCAAGGTAGCCTGTGGTTAAGAGAAACTTTTTCTAAGGAGTAGAAAACCGCAAGAGCAATATTCCTACTAGAATTTGTCCACCCTTATCCCATCATCATCCAATTTCAATTAATTTTTGCCGTAGATTCCAAAAGACATTTTAAATTAAGATGCTAAAATAATAAACCAAACATTTTAAGTCCTTGATACATACAAGAACTTAGATGTGTTTAGTTTTTTTAATAAAAATAAAATAGTTTTCGATTTAAAAAAAATATTCCTACAGAATATTTTCTCATGTATATGAATATTTTTAAATATCTAAAATTATACATACCAGCTTTATTAATCATTTTACTTATTCGTGGTTCGCTTACGATTGATGAAGTAATTTTAATTTGACAATATGTAATGTCGTGTTATATGCCAGTGTTAATGTAAATATCTATTTTATATTTTTTTAAACCAAAACCAATTGAATGTAAAATCTGGAATATTATATGAGTTAATATAAAGTTATTAATAAAATCTATATAATAGGAAAATAATTATATCTTAAAAAATATCGCTTTATTCATATATTTTTTTATTATAAAGATACTTGCATTGAGACTGACTTTTCCTTTAAATAATAAAAAAAGGAAAAGAAAAGGATTTTAATTTACTTTTTAACAAAATTTTGTTCTTACATTTAGAAAAACTAAAAGTAAATAAGTAAGTAAGTTTTACACATATTAGTATTTAAATAAAAATCCTTTTTCTCATAACTAATCGTCGCTGGAACAGAATTTACATAAAGTACGTTATTCATTCAAAACACCGCTGCTATTTATGTACCGCCCAGCCAATCGCTATAGTATTCTTTAGCCTCGTACTATTTTCGGCTGTTTCTCGATTGTACTGCGGAAAGTATATGTGTAATATAATTTCAAAAATATTTAAATATTTTAAGTAACCTATAGTCTCTTTACCATCTAACCCATAGTATTTAGTACTACTTTTTTAGCACCCCGCACACAGCAGGTTCGCTGTGTACAGGCAGAGGAAATCTAGTGGTAAGACACTCCATTCCCCATTTTCCAGGTATTGCGTGTTGTACTTGTGTGGCGGAACTCAACGTTGAGCTTTGACTCGACACTAGTAGGTACATGTTCCTCGTAACCTTTTCCTAGTAATCGAACCCACAACCCGTCTTGTTTACAATAACACACTTGTGCCCGTCGCCAAGCCAAACTAAATATTAGAAATAAGTATATTAGAAAAATTCCGTTAAATAGAGTATAAAAATTACTACCGGCGCTCCCAGTATGGCTCTATATATAAATTGCCTTTCAACGTGTGAACATAAAGAGACAGTTAATTACAATGTCACATTGGCTTATTTACACACCAATTAACTTAATGCCTTATTTAGGTATACCATTTCTATTTAGAAAATAATTAAAATTTAAGCAACTACGTTATTTTAATACAAACATATTTTAACTTAGTTACGTCGTTTAATATAACAAATGAATAAAATGATAATTGACGATTTAAGTTTAGTATGGTCCAGATCAGCTGCCATTTTAGTGGTTTCTATGACAACCGGAGGCTGCTGAACTAGTGTTCCGCGACTATCTGCGCGCACAAATCAATGGAATCTCTGTAGGGTTGCTCCTTTTTTAATAGAGACAATATAGAAATACATAATTATTAAGAAAATCGTCATAAGTTAATAATAATAGAATAATCAATTTCTGTATCGTTTCTTATTTCATTAAAATAGTAATAAGAATTTTCATTCCAATATTGAAAAGACGGATTCGGGACTTCCACTTTGTCCTGAATACGTTAGCTGTAGACATTTAAAGAAATTATTGCCATCTAATTCTACAAACTCATGGAGAGTTAAGAGGATAAACTGTAATTTTATACATAGGGTTATCTATGATAGATCAATAACTAAAATCGGTGAAGCCTTCAATAATATATATTTAGGAAATAACAACTGCTAACCCTAAGTCCTCGTCTCAAAGCGAGTGCGCAAAGCCTCGCTCTCAGCCCAACCTCCCTTGATTGCTCGCGGCAGTCATCCTTACCATTACGACGTATTTAACCGTCTCACCCTCAAAAGTAAACAGTGCTCATCCCCCTTTCAACAATGTGACCTATATTTTATTAGTGCCATATTTCACACCTTAATTGTACTTACTTTTGGCGATAATGACACTATATCACATATGAGTAAGTTTTTGGATTTTATTACGTAATTATATTATATATTTTAATGAACCTAATACCTAATATTACATACATTAATAAATAATTTTATTTATTACGACATTGCCTTTTGAATCAATGTTTGTATAAAATAATTGATAATATTTACCGCAGCTTCAATAATCATGAAAGTAAAAGATATGGCTGAAGATGATCCCAATAATGACGATATCATACCAATCGCCGTGCAAATATTTCTATGGAGGCAAACAACACCGTTTATGCGACCTAGGTTTGGTAAAGTTCACGAATCAACATGTACGGTTAGTGTTTTACCACATTTTTTTATGTTAGTTGTAAATGTAAAAAAAAAACATTAAAAATATATAATAAACAAGACGTAATTATAAATGTAAGTCTTGCATGGATGCTACGTATAGGTACACCTTCTTGTAATATGTTTTTTTTAATAACATTCCAATATTACGCTAAAATTGTTCACATTTGTACATAGATAAATAATTAATATTTGGACAAGTTTATATGTAGGTAATACCTGTGTTATTACAAGTATCGAGCTTGTGTAGAATCGACCTACGACTTTTAGTTCATAAGTCTTTATGGTTAGATCAATAGTTAATATTGACTAGTTAACAATTGCACAAAAATATCCTTTGCTCTGCAATTACTTACCTAGTTTAATTACAAAGATCGCACATAGGTACATCCATCTTATTGTGTTGATAAAAATAATATTATAATATCAGTATTTAAGTGCTACGTAACTGTTGTTATTATTATACATAATTGATGTTATATGTATTTATGATTGTATATTTGCAGTTTTGCCAACGAGCTCCTGGACATCACGTAAGTTTGGGAAAACAATGCAGATATTTTCTTGTAGCTAGTTCTTTAATTTATTATAAGTGCTTATTGTTATTATTTCGGGCCACTCGTGAGGCAGGGGCACAAGCATGCGACTGTAAACGCAACATGTTGTGGGTTTGATTCCCACTCGAGAAAATAAAATATTTAATATTTAATTTCAATCTCTCGTTCTGACAAGGAGGCAAAGCTCGACATTGAATTCCGCCACTCAAAACGCAATGCCTACAGAATTCGGCGCAAAGTGGAGAATGGAAATGGCTTAATAGGAATAGAGTATATTAACAAACAGTTTCACTGGGCCCCTCTGCCTACCCTGCTATTTGCGAGATATGACTCTAAGTGACTAAAAAAAAATATTTTAATACTTACTTAAATATGTGAAATGTAATGTCTATTGGATATATCATATTATATGTATATATATATTTTTTTTGTAAATATAAGCAAATAGTCATATAATTATTTGGCACGCTCGGAACGCCATAAATAAAGAGCAACAACATATAATTATTCTAGCACGTAATAAATGTACAATGCTTTATAAGCTGTTTTTTCACTTCGTGAATATTTATTAATATGAATTAAATAAATTGCTAGAAGTTTACCTAATCTTTTCTCTTATTCTATTCAAAGTTCAAAAATAGAAATATGTATACAAAATGACATTTACATTTTTGTAGTTTATCAATGTAGGAAAGAAGTAATAAATATGGCAACATCTTATGGCGGGAAA
>JAEBDU010012113.1:0-24672 GCA_016802625.1 Heliconius numata
TATGGAGATTACTTGTGTAGTCGTCTGATTAAAAGAATCGAGTTCTTATCATTTATTGTGGGTTGGCTAATTATTGTGGGTTCAATTCCCATTCGAGGGAATAGGATATATTTAATTCATTTTCAGTTATCTACTGTAGTGGACATACGCAGTGTTGAGTTTCTCTCAACCGTTACACACAAAGGGAAAAAAAGAAAGTTTAAAAACTAAAACCCGACTACTTAAACACACTTTAAAAAGTAAATTAACATACGCTTCACGCTGTATCCCACACACAGCTGGGTAGGCAGAGGGAACCTAGTGTTAAGACATTCCGTTCCCCACTTTCTATCGAATTCTGGAGGCATTGCGTGTTGAGTGTAAGATAGCATTATAACAATAATCGTTTTTTAGATAAAATAACGGAATATTACCGTTACAAAATCTTTCATTTATACTGCATAAAATGTTATTGAATCATTTATTTTTAAGTTTAAAGTCTATAGCTATTTAACTGAGCTTAAGCCCATCACTGGTTATTACTATAAGCAGAATAACCAAAAGGCAATCTTCGTTTTAAAGCAACCATAACCGACTTAAACCTACATTACAAACGCAATACAATCTTGTTTCACTCCATTATTGTTATTATTAGTGGAAATGAGAACATTTAGACATTGAAATGACGATAATACCTTCATCGTCTGATATTAGCCGATAATTATTGTAGGTAGAATGTCTGTTTTATATAGACATTGGGGAACCCAAAGCTCTCGAGGCCAATCATAATGGACTCTTAAAATTTATTTTCGTACTGCTTGTAGATAAGATGTTATTTAAGATCGCAATAGTCTCCTCACTCGAGCTCTGTAACGAACTGAATAATTCCAATCCAGATTTATTAGGGTAGAGTAAAAGAAAATGAAAAGACGACCA
Organism: Heliconius numata; assembly: GCA_016802625.1. NCBI lineage: Eukaryota > Metazoa > Arthropoda > Insecta > Lepidoptera > Nymphalidae > Heliconius > Heliconius numata. The sequence goes on from JAEBDU010012113.1 coordinate 916, forward strand.
AATTGAAGTGAAGTTGGTAATAATTAATGAATTTCATTTCTTTTCCTGTCTTCAATCACAAAGAATATGTATGACCCGTTTAATTCTTTTGAAGTAAAACATACAATGTTATTCTTAGGCAATTACGTGAATATTTATGTAGAACTGACTTTTAGTACATTTAAACATATGTAAAAATCTGAATAAATTAAAATATACTATTTTTTAGGTATCCTGGGTCCGTCGGAGAGGTCGTGATGAAATACCAGAACTTCTCACAGTAGGTGCAGTTACTTATGCAGCGGACAATAGGGTGTCAGTTGGGAAACGTTATCCTGGCAACTGGAGGCTGCTCATCAGGGAAGTCAAGCCTGATGATGAAGGCGTCTACGAATGTCAGATATCTACACATCCACCTAGAGTCAGCAGGACTTATCTACATGTGAATAGTAAGTAAATATTTTTGTTATATCAATTTCTTTAATTCGTTTTTTTCACATAAATATATACAGTCTATAATGCAATGCCTAATAATATTCAAAATATATTTAAATTTATAAAAAAGTCAGTTAAAATTTAACAAACCACTATCATCACTAGCGCCACAAGTATGGGTGGTCGACGAAGCGGGTGGTCCTCTTCAAGAGAAGTATTACGAGGCTGAATCCACCCTCGCCCTGGTGTGCAGAGCTCGCCATGTGGAGACACCAGCTGTCCTCACTTGGCTGCATGAGGGAAGAGCCCTCAATGCTGATACTACTAGAGGCGGAATTAGGTAAATCCTCGCACATTTTAAAATATTTTTTTCATTAAAATCTACTGAAACAAAATTCTAAGTTGAGTTCTGCTACTCAGCCTCACGCTGCGTTGTATGAATTCTGGAGACATTGGTATTGGCATTGGTTGCGTGTTGAGTAGCGGAATTCAAGGTCACGCTTTGCTTCGAGTTTCAACACGTAATACAAATAAACTTGACTTGATTTTGATACCAGGAGCCGCCTTAAACTTCTGGTTACCGCTAAATCATGAAGTTAGCATATTTTAAAACTTTATTGTTTGATATCAGTGTTTGCTAATATTTGTGTTTAATCCTTTAGTTTATGCAAAAAAATAGAAATACATAGGTATATCAAATTTAAATTACAAACCAATATATTTGGACAATATTACTAACGAACTAGGTCATATTATACCTATCTAAATATTGTAAATATAAAATTGTATTTTATATAGAAAAAGGCAATCTTTTCTGTACACCTTTTAGGTATTTCTTTTATATTTTCTTAGTTTGACGTTGATAGCAGGGTAGGCAAAGGGAACCTGGGGAACTAATATTAAAATAAAATTGAATGAACACAAACCAAACATTCTAATCTTAACAGTTAACCTACTTTGTAAAAGGAAAATCTGCTTATACCGGATTTCTGTTCAATGTGTTCCAACGTTGATAAATGATCCTTCTCTTCCCACCCTTCAAAAGAAGCTAAAATATATATAAATATATATTACCTGGCACTTTTGGGACGCGATATGACACTGTTAAACCTTTCCGTACGTGTACAGAATAGATGACATTATAAATAAATAATGGTTTCCATACATTACGTGTCTACGCAAAGGTTATATAAATTAGCCTTTGATTATGATAAGACATAAAAAAAAGAAGTGAAAAATGGTTTTCCCTTTTTTTATGCTTTTTGGGATTGGGGGTCCCAAAAGGAAAAAAAACGGAACCTATAAAATCACTTTGTTGTTCGTCTGTCCTGTCCTGTCCTGTTCCCTATTTTCCGCCAAATTTTCAAGATATAGCGTGTTGAGCAGCGGAATTCAACGCCGCGATTTGTCATAGTATAAGATTTGTAACTAACATTATATTCTGCAGCGTAAAAACAGAACAAGTGCCAGGAGGTGCGGACAGCGTGCTGAGACTGGCGCGCGTCAACAGTAGTGATGCTGGCAACTACACCTGTGCTGTGCGCGGCGCGAGGCCTCATACTGTAGCTGTTCATGTGTTGAATGGTAATAGTGTTTTATTTTTTCTTTTGTAGCTTAACGCTGCATCTTGCACGTTGCAGGGTTGACAGAGGAAATCTGGGAACTTAAATCTGTTCCCCATTTTCCCCAGAAATGTTGAGGTTTTTCCTGTTGAGTGGTGAAACTCAACCCGTGGTTGGAGTAGTGGAATTCAGGAAAAATATTAAGTAGATCATTTCCATGAGTAGAAATCGAATCCACAACTCTCGCACGTTTGTGCCCTGCATTACGATTAGCCTCATTTTGTTATCTCGTAAAATACGACTTTTACAAATATAATTTATAACTTTCATCACTTTTAATAAAACTCAAAGTCAAATCTTTTCAAAGAAAGAATAATCATAAATTCTGTTTCCGAGTAAGACAACCAAATTTTTCAGCATTAGCTTCTACCTCGTGGGATAGGCTGTGAGAAATCACAACTGGGAGACGTTACTGCACGTTCGGTTTGATGTGGAATAACGTCATTTATTTTAGTATTTTGAATCATATTGGTAAAGTTGGCGCGTTTTACTAGGTGCTGTAAGCTGTAAATTGGCATCATTCGCGTGGCTTAATTAAGTTTAATTTGTTCTATAAATTGAATTCTATAAATAAATCAAAAGCTTTAAAAAACGTTAGAATAAAATTAAATTATATAGCTTCATTAGTTGGCGTGAAAGGATAAATAATTGCATATTCATGCTGTACTGTTGAGGTCGTCGTGGCGCAGGAGTACAAGAGTGTGACTGTAAGCGTGACGGTTGTGGGTTCCAATCTTTGTTGGGAAATGAAATATTTATTATTTTCATATCTTCGCTTTGGTGTCGAGGCAAAGCGCGACGATGAGTTCCGCTACTCAGCACTGCCTCCAATGCCTCCAGAATTCGGCGGAAAATGAGTGACGGAGCGTCCGCTGCGCCCGCCTGCCTTACACGCATCGGTGGTTCAGTGGTAGAATGCTCGCCTGCCACGCGGGCGGCCCGGGTTCGATTCCCGGCCGATGCATTCTATTTAATTTTTCTCATAGGCAGCCACGTAGTGCTTGCTGTTCATCAGGGACAGAATACCCTCTTCAGCATTAACCACAAGTTCGAAAAAAAAAACCCGCCTGTCTTTATAGCAACGAAGATTTAGATGCGTTTGCACGTATTGGATAATTGGAGTTGAATATATTATTTCAGCGCGATATATTTGGTCTCATATTTTTTGTAGTAGTTATTAGTAGGTAGGTTTTTGTTTATAATTTCTTCCGTTTAAAAATAGTCATTTAACTATCTAAAAATAGTCATTTAAATATATTTTAATAAGTACTTGAAAAGATTAGTAGCACAGATTTAAAATTACGGTACCTACTAAAAATCCTTGCTGTGTAAAACAATTGGAAAATCCTAATTGAAACTACGAAAATGCGGGTTGCATTAGGGTTTAATTAATTTTCACACTATCTTAAGTGCTTTGCAAACATACATTATATGAATAATCCAGTAGTAAAAGCGGGCGAAGCCGCAAGAGGGTCGCTAGTTTAATATATTTCTACATTGACCTCAATACGAGCGAGGTGAGAGACTAACTTATATCGCAAATGATCATATTTTTTTTATTCCTAACGTAAACAAAAAGTAATAGAAAGTATGAGCAGCACCTACGTGCACTGAAAAGCTAATATTATGAAGCTGAAAAGTTGGAGCTTACAACAACAGAAAAGTTTCAGCTGGAGTTTTAATACGTACAGGAAGCAACTTTAAATTGAGCTTCTATACAAACTCTCGAAAACGGTATATTAATATATTATACTATCATATATTATGTGTTGCATACATTAGAAGACCTAGTGAAGACTAGAAACTACGTAGGATTCCATGGTTTTAGCGTGTGGGCGCCCGGGCCTTTGGAGTTTCAGAGTGAGGAGGTCAGAGCAGTATCTGGGGCTTGGGACACAAGTATAAGGTTTAAGGGGACCTTTTAGATTCACATTAGGGCTCACCTACGGTTGGAAGTCCTTTGTCTATTTAACCAAATTACAACTACAATAACTACAAGTTCCTTACATTGTTCGAAATGACAAACGAAATGACAACCGCAAAGAAACTGATATTGAGTAAGCATTTATTTATACATATGAGTTTTTTTGGTTGAAAATATAGCGTTATCCTAAATGAGTTACAAATATTCAATTATTATATTCTATAGGTACTTAAAACTACTTATTCTTTTAGATATTTTCCTTTCTACAAGTTGCGAATATTTAGAATTACATCATTTAACATCCATGTAAAATCTGATAGCATAATTACAGTTCGCACAAAAATTTAAATATACCCAAACAATAAAATAATTTTAAAAGATTATAATAAAAGATAAAGAATAACATTTTAAACTTTTGCCATTAAAGCTCATCTAAAAGTCTGAAATACGGTTATTTCTTCTACTGTAGCGAGTATAATGTATTTGTATAATATTCTAAATGTAAAAAGTTCCTTACAAATTGTATCCATTATGTGTTGCGAGCCTGTCAAGTGGCACGTCGCGTGATAACGTATGAAGACGTAACGTGACTTTATGAAAGGGATTTCTTATTCAGTTAGGTTGTTGATATGGTGATATTTTGGACATTCGGTGACAAACTTCTATTGCTTAGTGATAAATCACTTACTATAAGTGAATTTTGGTGTTACTAAGAACCAGTTGACGTCTGGTTTTGAGGAATCGTCTTTTAGTCGGAGGCAAGTCGTGGCAGGGCACAAGTGACTGTAAACGTGACAGATAGTGAGTTCGATTCCCACTCAAGGAAATTATTTTTATATTTTAATATTTAATATTCTTAACGTTTTTAAAGTGTTATTCTACATTTAGAAAAAATAATACTTATTAAGAAACGTATAAAAATTTGAACATAGCGGGATTTGAACCTGCACCTCTCGGAAACTGCCTCTCTCTTATGTGTTTTGAATCACACTCGTTTCTGGAGTATAATTAGAAAGGAAACATATTAAACAGACACTTTGTTCCAAATATTCTTCCATTTCCACCAAATTCTTGAGACATTGCTTGATGAGAAACAAAAATATGAAACATTCCATTCCTTTGAACGGGAATCGAACCCACAACCTTCGCATTTATAGCTGCAGCTTGTGCAAGCCGGCGCCACGATAGCCTGAACACAAATTTAACTTAGATTGGATAATCTAATATATTATGTAAACAAAGAATTTTTAATTACTATCAGCTTTAATATTAAAACCAAAGTGATATTATTTGCTCTATTCTAGAACAGGATGAAGGAAATTGAACCATCGCTTTTGTTAGCTTCGACAGATTTTAATGAAAAGTTACAGCTTTCATACAAAATTAATACCACACTGATGTTTCCATATTGGAGCAAATGAAATTTCAATTTTGAATATAATTTAATTAAAATTCAATACATTTTTTAATTATCGGTTATTTATTTCTAAATAAAAATCATTTTCGATTCTTAAGTGGTCTTCTGCTGTGGCACAGGCGTGTAATTTAATGCGCGACGGTTGTGGGTTCGATACCCACTTGGGAGAACGAATTAAATATTTTCATTCGCTTCCTCATGTTGGTAGCGAAGCAAATTGCGGCGGCATACTACTTCGAAGATTCGGAAGTGGAGAATGGAGAGTGTTAACACTACGTTCATCTCCTTCCTATCCTTCTATATGTGGGATACACCATAGAACTAAAAAAAATCTTAAGTGTACTAGCAATTTTTTTTTAAATTAAACTGATAGTTAAAATCTTTTATAACACTAGAAGCGCCCCCGTCCCATTTTTGTCCCAAACGCAAGGTTGATTGTATATAACTTTTTTATTTGTTAATTTATGTAGATGAAATTTTTTTACTATAACCAATTTTACACCTTTATTTAATTATAGATATAAATAATTTTATAGCAGTCATACTTTTTGAAAAAAAAATAGATTTACCTAGAACTGCCGCTGGGTCATTTTTGTCCCGCCATTATTATTTTGTTATTTGAGGGTATAATTTGACATATTTTCATGCCTCGGGGACGAGGTGGAGGTGAAAGGGCGATGCGGGGGCGGAAAAAAATTGAATAGTAGGTTTAGCAGTCAATGCCTAAGGTTTTAGGGTTCTGTAGCTTTTAAGGAAAAAAAAACCCTTATAAGATCATTTTTTTGTCCATCCGTCTGTCTGTGCCTTTATTTCAGGAATGCTTGGAGAAATCGAGTTGATATTCATATGAGTATATGAATATCAACTATATGGACCGTTTATTTTGAAAGTGGTGTAAGTCCATTTTTGAGAAAAATGAGCAATCACGTAATTCATGCTTAATTTAATGTAAATTTTTTATATATAACTAGTCCGTGTTTAATTTCTCAAAAAAATCCCACGTTTTGAACAACTTAAAATCGGTCGGTGAATGAAATTGCATAATCATCGATATACTAATCTTTAATATTCTCGAAACAAAAGCAAATGGACTTACACCACTCTCAAAATAAACGGTCCATATGACGATCTACAGTCCCTTAATTTCCTGAAAAAGCGCCCTTAAAAAAAGATATGACCATTTACATATTAAAAAACGTGTATTTCGACACTATAAAGGGAATCTAATTAATAAGGTACTTTCAGTGAACTTAGAATTATGAAATTTGGCAGCTAGCATCTACATGTAGTACAAGTACAGGAAAAAATCTGAAAACTCTGAAAACATTTATGTATAAATCTTAAAAAAATCTGAAAACATTTATGTATAAATCTTAAAAAATAATAGCCTGAAAAGTAGGGTAAAATTGGTGTCAATACTAAATTTTGCCGCTAGTTCAAGTGAGGTATCAGATGAAAGGATGACTAAGCTAGGCTTGAATTTCAGAAAAAACACTCGATACCAAATGTGGACAATTGTAGGGTAGGTAGAGGGAATCTGGGAACCTAGTGCTATGTACTCCGCTGGCATTTTCCGCCAAATTCTGGAGGCATTACCACACAATGTTCATCATCATCATCATCATCTGTGATGTATCACTGATGAAGAATATATTAATGCATTACTTGGCCTAATAATAATATTAACTAATTTCAATAACTTATAATTTTGTAAGAGTTATTCAGTTAGTTGTCACGACCGTATTTGAAATATTTGATTCTTTCTTTGTGTTTTGTTTTTTGGTACTTTTATGTTTGTTAAATAATAAGAATTGATTATTAAAGATGGTCTACATACTTTACGATTTATTTTAATAATATTTTTTTTTGTATTATACCAACAATCATCATAATAAGTAGAATGGGACAAATTTGTCACGACGGCGGTTCTAGGGGGGTCTCAATCTTCGGCACTTCTAGTGTTAAGGTATTCAGTAGGTAATGAGTGTATTACGCCACTTTCATCTTAACATAAATTGGTTGATGGAGTGATACGAGTTATTTAAAAGGTATATTTTTTATATAATTTCTTTGTCATTCTCTTGTCGAGTATCTGTCATATTTCGAAGGAGCGAAGACTCTTACAAAGAAAGCCCCTTCTAGAAAAATATTATTAAACAAAGTGACAAAGTGAGTGAGTGAACATTACGCCATCATATTATCTTACCTTACCTTACCTACACATTACCTTAAAAATTTACACTAAAATAATGTATTTCTTTATTTTTTTGCACATTTTTTTCTTCATTAGCTATGTATATCATATAGCTAGCTATGGTAAATAAATCAAATCAAAATCAGCTTCACGCTGTATTCCTCATATAGCTAGGGAAGGCGGAGGGTTAAAACACTCCGTTCTGCCGATTTTTTCAAGGTATTGCGTGTTTGAGTAGCAGAACTTAACTCCGAAATTTTTCTCTTAGTGCGAGAGCGAAGAAAGGAAAATAATAATAAGTGAGAAATGAAGCCACAACCCCTTGTGTTCTTGTCCTTAAAAAATATGTTTCAGAATTTACAAATAATTTTGCAAAAATTTACGTCAAATGTACATATGCTTATTACTTTGTTCCAGAGAGTCTCGCCGAACTCCATGCTGGGGCCTCATCGTGTCAAGCGTCGTTAAAAACTATAACAACTATAGTAATTGTGACGCTAATTACTACACAGTCTGCGTTATTACGAGATGCGATATCGTTTTTAGTGTTAGTACTTAAAAGTAAGTTAAAAGTTCCAAATAAGATGCACGATCACCACTCCGTTATATTGTTACCGACGTGATGAACATATGTATGTAAATAAAATGATTTTAAAATGTAATTAATATATTATATTATATAAATAGATAATTGGAAATAAAATTTCATTATAAATTGGTTGTTTTATTTTTTTTTTATTGTTGATTCTTGTTTGGTTTGGTTGTAAAAAAAAAACTATTTTTGTATTAGTTAATCAATTAATCGTCTAGAAATAGCCGTAAAAAATGTTTTAATTAGATTTTTTATCAGTGTTAGTAGTGTCAATACAAAAAAAATATTTTTGATAAAAAAAAATGTTAAGCAAAATTCGATTCGCATAAAATCGAGGCTAGTCGTATATCACACATGTATATAAATTGTTAATATCACAATATTACTTGTAATTAATTTGCATAATTTAATTAAAAATATACATGGAAATTAACTATTTCAAATACATTTTAAATTATCGGACAAAATGTTATTTTTTATGAACTCCTTTTTTGTATACAAAATAATGATATTTTAGAAGACTTTTTTCTATGCAATTCTACTTACGAAACATTGAAGGGTAAGCAGAGAATAATCAATATTAATATACTCCTTTAGACACTTTTCGCACGATTTCCAAATAGTGAAAAATGAGAAAAAATCTCTATTCCCTTCTCCTCACATCCAGAGTTCCCGAGATTTCGTGTTTCATGATGGTATGACTACAGAGGGAACCTAGTGCTAAGTTTCGCTTTCCACAAAATTATCGAAACATCGCGTGAACGGCGAAACTCAACGCTGTATTTTGTTTTGTTACCAGGTTCATTGTCCCGAGTGGAAATCAAACCCACAACCGTTGCGCTTACAGTTAGATACTGTGCCTATTTGTTACTTTGTCAATAGCAGATACAACATTATGATGATTTTCAATAGATATTTACATTTATATTACAAATCTCGTACAGAGGAACGGACGTAGGGTGGCCTAGTAATATGATTCTTTGATATATTTTTTGAAGAAATAACTTAACAAACTACCTTCTTGAGAATTGAGGCATGTAATAAAAAAAACATACAAGTGAATTCTGTAAAATTACTGATAATAAGATTATGATATCTTGAAGGTTATCCAAGGTCTCTCATAACTGTGATTCTTAATTAATAAATATTTTTTGCCATTTCCTTATTAAATGAGTAAAATTAAGATTGAAAACTATCTTCTCAGATGATAGCAGCAACGTATTCATTCAACGGTTCAAAAGTATTTGCAAAAACTTGCTCTATTTAAATCGAGAATATTTTGAGTTTTAATTTATTAAAAGGTCGCTAAAAAGTTGTTATACAATTTGCAGAAGCATCTAAGAAATTTAAATGAATATAAAATTACTCAATTCAGTCTCCTTTTATTTCTTCTTGAAGTGTAGTATAAATATTTGTTGTACTTCCTCAAATTCTCGTTTACTGCTCGGGTCTAATGAAATTGTTTTAAAAGGTCAAACTAAATCAAAAGAAAGAGTCAACATTAGTTCTAAGTAATTTCATTAGTGCGACAAATATTCCACGACTATTTATAGGGTTGTCGGATATACTTGTTGCATGTTGTTAAGGTATTTCGATAGGTTCGATTCCCATTTGAGGGAATAAAATATTTAATATTTTAGTTTTCTTCACTCTGTTAAGCAAAAGCGCTGTTTTAAGTTGCCAGGTTCCCTCCACATCACACATAAATGTATCTAAATCTTAAATATTACTAAGAAATACATACCCGAATAATATAGCTATAAAGTTGAGCCCTTCAATCACAAGACCAATTCACTCTAGTTGTGGATAATCGTTTTGCTGTTGGAGTTTCATATAAATTAAAAACAAAGATTTCAAACTACGCGAACAACGATGCCAAGGTAACGAAAGCGCTCGAGTTCTCAGTCAAGATCAAGTTTAAAGAGGTAGCGAAATTTTACCAGATATTTGGAATATTTCAAATGAAGAATTGGAGCTTAAGACCACTATGGTCCTTTGCTATACCGCCTGAGGTTAACGCGATGGTTGAGGGTTCAATCTCATTGAGGAGAACAAATTATTTTCATTTTCCTACTGTAATAAATCAAACTACGGCATTAAGTTTTGCAATTCATCTATTCTAAGTTTTTTGTTTTTTTCTAAGTTTTTGCAAAAAACTTAGTATCTTGAACCTAAGGGTTTCTAAGCAAGGTAAGCACCCTGCTGCTTGCAGAGTATATATGTATAGGTAAAAAAGTTATAAATAAATATATATACATAGATACTATATAATTTGCAATTTTACATAATTTGGCAACATATAAAACTAAGTTAATTAGCATTGTTACATATATATGTAAATTTTTAAAAAAAACCTTACCATAGCGAATAACTTCGTACTCCAATAATATACTCGTATATAATCTATATTTACATTAATGTGCCAGGCGCATGTGAACGTGAAATGCGCACTTAAACCTCTTAATTATTATGCAATCATTTAAAAAATATATATACGTAATACTAGAATCTGTATTTGATTTAACCAACTTTAAATATAGGTTATATTTAGTAAAAATCATATAGGAGGCCAATGGTGCAAAAACACAGGCGCGTGACAGTAAACGTAACAGGTTGTGGGTTCGATTTCTACTTGGGAACAGAAAATCAGCCTCGTTACCTTCAGCCTCATTGAAGAATTGAACCCACAAACTGTCGCTGACAGTCGCACGTTTGTGCCCCTTGTTGTGCCCATTGTAATTAATTACAATATAACATCGTATATAACATCTAAAGCGTTACGTCACAGAAAGGTAATCTCCATTTGAAACAATTTAAATCAAACACAGCGACTCTAGTCGACGGTAGTTGAACCGTGAAATGAGTAGTACATGTGTTGTTTAGATATTCATCTTATTCTATTCTATTCTATTCTATTCTATTCTATTCATTAATTCCCGCGTCTTGGATGAGGAGATGGAAATAGTAATGATGGCTGTCGCTTTTGAATATCATTTATATATTGTAGCTGTTTATTTTAAATTAGGTATACTCAAAATAAACAAATTCCGTCAAGGCCCAGTACGAGTATAGCATCTGATTGTGATCGCGACGGTTATGGGGTTCGATTCCCATTCAAGAGATTGACGACTTAAAAATGCGGGGTTGGGCCAGTGAATACGCAATGTCTGCAGGTCATGCCGAAGCGAAGAAAAATAATTTATCTAGCAATAAATCATTTATTTTTTTTTCTTTTTACCTATTTTCGAAATATTAAATGTCTTCATTTAATTTCAAATCTTTAGTAATTTTTGTTATCGTTTATCGTAAATTTTCGGTAAATCAGAATAAGTATAAAACAAATATAATCATTCTCCGAGTGGGGATAGAACCCACAACCACCACGCTCAGAGTCTACGCTGTTCCACCACGACGGCCTCTAGCTTGAAGAAAATAAATTATTGAGAAACATACGAGTAACAGGTGCGACAAGGCACGTTGTTTCTAAGAGCCTAACACCATTTACTATGGACTTGTGTATAAAATGTATATAATATGTCTTTATAGACCTAGTATATATGGTTTTAAGCTTTTACATACGGTTTTTTTATAATAACGGAAATTACAAACATATAGGTACATACTATAATCGTATTTTTTATTAACATGTAAATTTTTCTCTTCAACTTTTAAGAAGATATATATTTAATCGAATCCCTATATATTCTTTATGAGCTTCCTATAAGCAAGTCACGAACAAAATCCTCTTCCCTGTGCCCTACTTCTGGGGTCAAACGTGAGATACACATTAGCTTTAACAAGAGCAAACAAGTTTTACAACTGCTGCTACAAAATAGTAAATAGCTTAAAAGTTTAAGATAAGTGAAGATGTTAAATACTTATAATTTTGAGTTTCCTCGAGTGGAAATCGAACCCGCAATCCTTACACACTTTTTGCCCCTGCGCCACAACTGGCCTCAAAGGAAAGGAAAGAGTCCGACATATTATAACCACCGTTGATAACTCTAATACCTATAATTATTCTCCATTCCCTTTCGAATCCAATATGAAAAGATTTCTTCAATTTGAATCAGAAGTTCCTGAGATTAGCGCCTTCAACCAATTCTTACCCATATCACTATTTTCAAAGCTTTGGATCTTGAAATTCGATCATCGTATGTACGATAGCTAGGAACAAACGCAACCTTTTCTATATTATTTGTACAAGAAAATAAAAATCTAACCTGGTCCTATATAAATAGAGTTTTAAGCCACGGAATAAATACTCACATGTAAGTGTATTTAGTATCTTCAAATAAAGCATTTCTCAAATTATATTGTATTGAATTTGCGTGTGTTAATGGTATTATCTATTATTGTATAAACATGGAGAGGCCTATGTCCAGCAGTGGACGAGGACAGGCTGATGATGATGATGATAATGATATAAACATTCGACATTTGAGATTGTAGGACAGGAGTATTAGCATGTGATAAACGCGACAGGTTGTGAGTTCGTTCAGCGTGGTGTATAGTTTTGCCAATCATATAAATAATCTATATATATAAAAGGACTTGTCCTCACTGACTGAGGTAAGACGCGCGCACAGCCGTAACCGCTCATGGTAGAAACGTAAAATTTGGACAGATGTTTACTTTCGTAATCTGGACATCCACTAAGAAGGGATTTTGAAAAATATTAACCCTAAAGGGGTGAAATAGGGGTTGAAAGTTTGTATGGAAATTTTTTTAAATCGGCACCGATTTTTATAAAATTTGAAATTTAGATTTTTAAAAGTATTTAATTGAACACGTGTTTCATCGTTTTCTAGAATTCTCCCCCTAAGGGTGCAAATAAGGGGTTGAAAGTTTGTATAGATTTTTTTTAAATCGGCACTAATTTTTATAAAATTTAAAATTAAGACTCTTAAAAGTATTTAATTGAACACATGTTTCATTGTTTTCTAGAATTCTTTCCCTAAGGGTGCAAATAAGGGGTTGAAAGTTTGTATGGAATAATATTTAAAACGCCACCGATTATTATAAAATTTGAAATTCAGACTCCTAAAAATATTTAATTGAACACGTGTTTCACGGTTTTTTAGAATTTACCCCCTAAGGGTCCCAATAAGGGGTTGGAAGTTTGTATGCAAAAATCTTTAAATCGCCACCGATTTTTATAAAATTTGAAATTTAGACTCTTATAAATATTTCATTGAACACATGTTTCGTGGTTTATTAGAATTCACCCCTAATTACGCAAGCGAAGCTGCGCGCGTCCGCTAGTATAATTATAAATATAATTCTTAATTTTAAATCGAATAAATTTTACTAAGTACATATATTCCTATTTTATTTAACCACAATTTAAAAGAAGAAAGTATACCTAATAAAACTTTTTTTTAGTCTACCATAAGTATTATTTTAAATGACAACTTGGTGACATTTTAAATTATTGTTATTGGAAAATTAATTTTGATTGTGAGTTTATATTTGATATAAGTTGATATTTTTATTCGTATTATAAGTTTATAAACACCATGATAAGATAACTGAACTGAATAACTGTGTATATGATGTGGTGATGTGAAGAATTCGGCAGTATGTGTCACCACATTGGAGTGTCTTAACACTAGATTCCCTCTGCCTACCCTGCTGTTTGCGGGATACAGCGTGAAGCTGATTATTTGATTATTATTATTAATAAAAAATGCAACACATTTACACAAACTAGAAAAGTGATGATTATTGTTTAAACGGTAGAACATACTTTCTTCAAACATGGATTTTTGTATAACGGCCATACACAACTCTAGAAAGAATATAACAGTAGTACATATAGCAATAATATTATTATTATTTTTTAATTTAGTCAAGTCAAGTCTGAAAACAGCTAATAGTGTGCTACATTGGTGTTTCTGGAGCGCTGTCGCGATCTGCACTTGTCGCGCCGCCACTACCTTACGGTATTCTTTAATTCTACTATGTTTTAACTAAATTGAGTTAATGTTTTTGATTGAGAAATACAATTTAATTTAAAATAATAATTTCAAATATAGTTTCGTAATAAATTATTTTATTTTTTTTATTTAAATAGCGATGGATTGAACAATTTTAAAGGTTTTTATATAAAAAGAGTAATAGATGCATAACAGCTTATTTATCCTGTTTTTACCTGTCCACTTTACGTGGAATGCCCCCTATATTTTACATAAATAACATTATTATCCTTACTTGTTCGACGCTAAAGCCACGAGTTACAATCTCGACATACTTGTGACGCCGAGATCCTCATAATGTACGTCGTTATTTTCACGCATCTACGTTTCTGTAAGTATTTTTAATACGAATGTTGACATAGATCGGAATATATTTTCTTATATATTTTTTTATATTTAGAAATCATTCGTATTTCTCGCTAAATAGGTAAAATTTAAAATATATGTACATATCTCAGTTCTCTAATTTTTTACTATAAAATGCTAGTCGGTGCAAGCTTTGTTGTTTCGCGTACGAGTCACTTTTTTATATTAGCTTTTTAAATTAGCAAGTCATCAAAGAATTGATTCTAATAGCTTCAGACTTTACCGCATACATCAGGATAAACAGAAATAACCGCCGCTTAATTTTCGAGACATTGTGTTTCATCATCATCATCAGCCTGTCCTCGTCCTGGGGGAATCGAACCTTAAAATTTTATGAAAGAAGAAATTTGGAAAATTTATGAAACCTGAAAATACTTTCAATCGTAGCTCGTTAAAATACAAACTGAAGAACAATATTGTACGAGCTTATATAATTTTCATTGCAAAGTTTCTGACGCTTTTCGGGAATAATGTGTCATATCCAAAAATATAATTTTACATGAGATTGACAACGTGACATTTATTAATATAAATGTTACTAACACTAACAAGGTAGGCAGAGGGAACCTAGTGTTAAGTAATTTCGTTCCTCACTTTCCGCTCAATCGTCGGAATTTTTCATGTTAGGTCTGGAAGCTCGACGCCGCCGCGTTTTGACCACAGCGAGTAAAATAATTCATTACTCCAAATGGTGATCGAACCCACAACCATCACGCATACAATTAGACGATGACCTCAAAATGCGAATGTGAAAAATTAATAAACTTATAAAGTATATTTTAAAAATGTGCAGACACACATTTTCCACTGTTTTATTAAAATACAAACTTTAAGTAATCTGAACTTAAGAGATCCCCATAGTTGGCATAACTGAAACTCCTTTCCTTTGATTACTGCAGTGATAGCAAATCGTTCAAAGTTAGCGAGTGGAATTTCAGTCTTGATTCCTTTAGCATGGACTAGTTTCATTATATTTATTAGTATTTTTTAAGGAATTTCTACACTAAATACATATTTTATCTAAATATAAAGCAGAATAGACCCTTGTGGCCCAGTGGGAATGTCTTTTTCTTCCTGGCATTAATCCCGGCTATTACCAGGGTCTGCCTGGGTAAGGGTTCCCTTTTTACTTTTTGAGGTACGGAACCCTAAAAAATGAAATTTCCAAAAAATGAACTAAAGACTCTTAAGTGACTATCTGCCTTAAAACCATGGATTTATACAATAAATATATAATATTACTAATCCTCCATAATGGGTAAAAATTTAAATAAAGGTTTTCGTTCATAGCAATGTGAGAATTCCGATTTCCAGGGTTACGTTCCTGACACAAGCCCGGTCGCTACCCGTCAAACGCACTTTGTGGCCGCAATTTTTTAAATTTATTTTTAAATTTCTACTGAATACCTGCAAAAGTCACTTGAGAGGAGTTTTATATGATAATACGTGAAAACATTTATTATTTGGAATGTACAATTTTGAATGTGATATACGATTGTACTAAATAATTTTATTTCGGTTTTAGAGCTTTGATGCTGTACAGCGGCACAGCGTCAGACGGTAAACGCGATGGTTGTGGCTTCGAAGGTTGGGAGGAAAGTGGAAACTTATATTTAACAATAGGTTCCCCCTACCTAACCTGCTAAACGCAGGGTATAGCGTGAAACTTAAAAACATTTATTAAAGGGGGGTTGGAATTACAAAAGGCTTTATAGCTCTCCTAAATCCTATAATATTGTTGGTTCCTTATCAGTCCTTATACACTCATTTTATTTCGATAGCTTGAATTAAAAAAAAATAAAATGGAATTACAGTAACAAGTAACACAGACCAAAATTGATAATGACACCGCCCTGAGTACAATTGAATAATTGCGAATATCTGTTGAGTAAGTTTATTTTATTTGGATATGATTATGCCACATGAAAACAATTTTCATATTTTGAAAAATTAGAAAAATAAAAATATGTAATATAAATTTGAAGCCAATCACAGCGTCTCACAAAGAGTGACTTTAAACGTGATGGGTTGTGAATTCGATTCCTATTCGAGGAAATAAAATATTTAATATTTTCAATTCTTCGCTATGGTTTCGAGGCAAAGCGCGGCATTCAGTTCTGCCTTAAAAATGTAATTATTATATTATAAACTACAATATATTTTAAACCTATTGTATACTCACATCCTATTTATGATGTGACATCGTCTCTTAAGTTTCACAAACTCCACCTGCCATCCTTTGTTATCATTTACATTGAGTGGTTTACAATAACTGAATATATAAATTAACTTCATTTAAAATAAAATAATTTTCATTTTTCATATTTAAATAGTCGTGCATGTGGCTTTATAGAGGAATTTAAAGACCAATAATAATTACAATTCGATTAAATTAAATGGGTTCGATTCCCATTAGATTTTCATTTCATCACTGCTCATCGTTACTACATAACGAGGCAAAGTGCGGAGGTAAATTCCGCCACTTAACACGTATTGCGTCCAAAAATCAGTGGAAAGTGGTGAACGGAAGGCTTAATAGAAACAGAGTTAAACGCTAGGTTTCCGGGTTCCCTTTGCCTACGCTTCTATATGGGAGATACAGTGTAAAGTCGAAAATAAAACAATAATAATAAAAACAAAAATCTTAATAAGCATATCCTTTGCATTTGTATCGTCTGAAAAAGGTCTTCACGTTTCGCTATCGCAACTTGAAGTACAAGAACTGTAGTAATATACTTCCAAATAGCTCCCAGAACGCGCATTGTGTAGTTGCAATGAAATATATTTTACTATAACGACTAAGGTTTTTTTGCAATGTTTACTCTATATTAGCTGAATAGATAACAAAGAGTGAAATGTCACATACCAGGTTCCCTTTTGTTTCTTTCATAATTTTTGAGTAAATACTAAAACTATAAATATAAAAGTAAGGTAAGTCATAACGCAGAAAATCGCGATAGTTTGTGGGTTCGATTCCCACTCGAGGAAATAAAATATTTTTACAATGGAATAACGTCTGACCGTAAACGTAATGGTTGTATTTTAATCCCAATTGGGCGAAATTATTTTTTTTCCTCACTCTGGTAACAAGACAATGTGTGGCGTTGTGTTCCGTCACTCAACACGCAGTGCCTCGGAAAGCGGAGAACAAACACTTTGTTCTGACAATAAAAAAGTATATAAAAATATAATTTACTTTACCATTTCAAACATTGGTTTTAAATTCAAATACAATCTCTAATTAAAGTAAATGTGTGACTTTACAATGTAACGAACGAAGACATATTCTGAGCTAGATAGCAAATAGAGTAAGTTCTTATCAAATCTACGCCATATCTATTTTAGCCACAGCTTATATAAATGTGACAGCTTAATCAATTAGATATTGTATTTTAAACGTATGATGAATTCGAATTATACTTAAATAATAAAAATTTACAACCTCAACGATTGTGGGTTCGATTCCCACTCATGGGGATGAAGTAATTAATATTTTAATTTCGACTTCGATTACGACGACGGCCTAACATTATTTATGCTTTTATTTATATAGATAGTATTAAAATAACTTATATTCATTTTATATAAGAGTACTAAAATACAGAATAGACTAGATTTATTATTAATAACTTTCATTAAAACATCGTAACATTGTTTCTTAATTATACGAAAATGAAGCCTAGAAATTAAATTTTCAATTTCAATGATTTATATTCTCAGACAATATGTGCTTATATTGGAAGTAGAGAATTGGCTTCTCTAATAAAAACAAAATAATTTAGTACTGTTTGAAGAAATATTATTGAATATTTTTAACATTTTTAAAGCGTTATTCCATACTTAGGAAAATATATTAAAATACTTTTTTAAAAACGTATAAAAAATTGAATTGTAACTACTAAATATACGCAACGAATCTGAATATTTTTTTCTTTTAAAACATATTTTCTTATTCTCCATAGCATTTGTAATACAATAGTCGTCGTATTTGAACATTCTCTTCTAATCAATAAAGTTTCGAGCAAATAAAACTACTACAATAGGCTAAGCTTGTAATTTTGCAATAATACGGTAAATTCTATGACAAAGGCCACTGTGTGTATACAAAATGTACATATGAGTGAAGTTTAGCACATTCCTTTCACATGCACGCGTTATGGAAACATACGGGACCAAATTGGAATGTAAAAACTTTGCGTCTATTTACTTTTTTAAAAACGTTGAAAAATTTTAACGTAATGTGCCTCTTGGAGGGCGTCGGTGGACAGAGCACTGGACGGTCTCTAAGAGGGTTTAAAAGTCGTTCCTAAAAAAATAGTTTTAGTTATTGTATAACTATAAATTTTCAAAACTATTATATTTACTTATTTATTATATTTAAAAAAATGTTCAGATATAAATAAAGTTATTATAGAAATAAAGCTTATTCTGCACCCTTAACACGTGTGTTAAAAATTATAAAAAACACTCCAAAATAGATTTGAATTGACAACCTTCTACAATAATTAAATTAACTTTCCCAATTGAAATATAATGCATTATGTTTTCACCAAGCGGCATGCTAGTCGTGCCTCACGTGAATACGTAG
This sequence comes from Heliconius numata, assembly GCA_016802625.1. Lineage (NCBI taxonomy): Eukaryota > Metazoa > Arthropoda > Insecta > Lepidoptera > Nymphalidae > Heliconius > Heliconius numata. The sequence goes on from JAEBDU010012113.1 coordinate 20,011, forward strand.
CTCTATTGGAGTAGCACAATATTGTACTTAAACCCGGCACTCCGCGATATTTGGGCGCTGATATGCCACGTTTGTGGATGATGTACTATCCTATCCTATCCTATCTATATCTTATAAAACAAAGTCGCTTTTCGTGTCTGTCTGAACTTTCTAACTCTTCTTCTTCTAAACCACCCAACGGATTTTTATGCGGTTTTCACCATTAGGTCAAGTATTTCTCAGGGAAGGTTTATATATAGTTTATTATTTGTACATTCTTATGTAAATTAACATAAATACGATAAATGTGTATAAAGTCCTACCCGTTGAGACACTTTCGCGCATGCGCTGCTCTAATGGTAAGTACTACATGAAAATAATGTACTGGAGTATTGTTCCTCTTAATAAGATCTACAAAAAAATCCGCGACAGCATATTCGTATCTTTTAAGAATAACGTGTAGTGATCATATTTCTGTCTAAAAATAGTAATTTCAATATATTTTTTATTGTGAGGGATATTTTTCCATAATGGTATTAATCCTTATCCTTTAAAATACTTTATTAAATTTCTATGTTAAACGAAGATAAAATTTTCTTTTTACACTATTTTGAAATTGCGAATAGTTTTAGAGAAAAACGCATTTCATTATTGACACATCACGCCGTTCACACATCAACTGTATCGAGTCAAGTTTCACTTATCCCTTACTCTCAGCATATAAATAAGTATATTAGTTACGTTGGCCATTTAATGTAGATCAAAACTGTCTTTTACTGTTTTTCATTTTAATAAGTACTTTAGAAGTTGTTACAATATCAAAAAATCCTTGCTGTGAAACGGCTCGCTACTCGCCATGCGTCCCGCGACGTTTTGCTTATACAAGCGCGTCCGCCGCGCCCGCCTGCCTTACACGCATCGGTGGTTCAGTGGTAGAATGCTGGCCTGCCACGCGGGTGGCCCGGGTTCGATTCCCGGCCGATGCATTCTATTTAATTTTCCTCACAGGCAGCCACGTAGTGCTTGCTTTTCATCAGGGACAGAATACCCTCTTCAGCATTAACCACAAGCTCGAAAAAAAAACCCGCCTGCCTTTATAGCAACGAAGATTTAGATGCGTTTGCACGTATTGGCTGATTGGAGTTAAATGTATTATTTCAGCGAGATATATTTGGTTTCATATTTTTTATAGTAGTTATTAGTAGGTAGGTTTTAGTTTATAATTTCTTGTGTTTAAAAATAGTCATTTAAATATATTTTAATAAGTACTTGAAAAGATTAGTAGCACAGATTTAAAATTACGGTACCTACTAAAAAATCCTTGCTGTGTAAAACCATTGGAAAATCCTTATTGAAACTACGAAAATGCGGGTTGCATTAGGGTTTAATTAATTTTCACATTATCTTAAGTGCTTTGCAAACATACATTATATGAATAATCCAGTAGTAAAAGCGGGCGAAGCCGCAAGAGGGTCGCTAGTATGATATAAGGCCATTGTGGCTCAGTGGAATGTAAACGCGATGGTTGTATGTTCGACGATTCTACTCACTTTTTTCTTTTATTTAGCTTCACACTGTATCCTTTCACTATAAACCTGAAAACGTAGTGTTAAGACATTCACATATTTACATAATGAGTCGCCAACTTCCGTTGAGGTCAGTGAATCATTTAGCAATACATAAATCCATACCTATATTATAAATTCGAAAGTAAATCTGTCTATCTGTCTTTTACGCAATCAGGCCCAAACCGCTAATTTAATTGTGATAAAATACTCATATAGAGATATTTGAGGGTCTCGGGATGAACATAGGATACTTTTTTGTCATATGTGTAATATTTTCGATATATACCAATTTATTAAAATAATTATTAATTTGACATGCAATTTATTCCGCCATGTTAATAACAACCGTCGTTGCTAAGCAACGATTTGCAAAGTTTGTTGTTAGAAAACGTCACCCAAAATGAGCTTGCTCAACGCTTCTCTCTATTGATGAAAACTGAAAATAATTTCATAAATATTCGTATAGTTCAGTTTCGTAGCCGCGTTCGGGTCCACTAGTCTTATATAAATAAATGAGAAATACGCAAAAAATAACAACAAAAATTTATATAATAGGTATTACTCACTGGCACTGTGCACACGGAATAATAAGAGTTATGTCACTGCCGAAATTAATGACCTATTTTAGGTCACACTTCCCTCACATCTCAATATGCACGCTCTATATGCTCGTATAGTGCTTACAAAATGACAGACGTAGAATATACCGCCGCTAATTAGCTTTATTAAAGCCGGCATTGGAGCTTAAAAACTGTATATTTATTGTACAATCAATTTGAAACTTTAACACAAAGTAAATACAGTATAATTTAGTGTTTTTGAAATTAACAATTACTTTTCCCCATATTACACAATTTTGAAACTGAAATTTTTGCCTTTTAGTCAACACTGTGTTTGAAATGTGAGGTTGTTTGGGAATAACTTAACATTTCGTTCGTTGGTTTTGGGGTTGTTTCAGGTTTGGGGTCCGGGCAAGGACTGATTCACCTTTGTGGGTAGTTTGCTGACGATGGAACCCATCAGTACAGTTCTTTGACTTACCTCAGTTTAAGAATAGGAAACTATATACTAATAGTTTAATAGATATACGAGTATTTTGTACGTTGTGTGTACGTGTTGTGGTTTTTAAATTTTAATTCCTACTCATTTAAATGGTTTGTAATTAAATTACTTTCGCTTCCACCTAATGGTAAAAAAGCGCTGCGTTGAGTACTACCCTCCATACTCGTACATACTCAATACATTATGTCAACGTCAACGGAATGGACAATGAAAAACGGAATGTCTTAACACTAGGAACCCTCTACCAATAAAGAGAGTTGTGCTCAAAAAGAGGGTACATATATAAAAAAAACAAAAACTTCAATAATAACAGTTTGCCAATGGATTTACTGAAATTACCGAAAACTCCACACGTGTCTCGCATACCTTACAAAATATGAATGCGTGCGTTGAAATGTTTTTTATCGCAAACAAAAATACTTTTAGCAAATTCTAAATTCACCACAAATATTAGAGGCACGTACAACTAATTCCATGTTCATTATTTGTATGAATTATGTATGTATGTATGTATGTAGTTTATATTAGTTGTCGATTGTTCTTTTATTAAGGTCGTCGTAACTCAGCAGCACAAGCGTTTGAAGCATGACGGTTTTGGGTTCGATTTCCACTCTTCATTTCTTTCCACTCGAAATGAATTATTTAATATTTTTATTTTCTCCAGAGTACTCTTGTTTAGAACTGAACTATTTAAATGAGAACAGAGTGTCGTAATAATTTGTTCTCAGATTTCTTCTTTATAATAATTTTATATTTATTTTTATATTCGAATTTTATCCAAAATCTGGAAAATGCAATCATAAGTTTAATTTTCCAATATTTATAGCTGGGTGCTATGCAATTTATAACAAAATTAAATTCGCAATAAATATCTGGAATGACTTCCCCACAAATTATATTAATTATTCAAATTTATTTCGATTTAATTTTAACAAAACAGTGTTTAATTTAGATACTATTTATTAATAGAAATATTTATTTATGGAAAAGGGAAACGGTATTACTATTGCTTAACTAATATTGTCTGATTTTAATAGGAACCAGTAATTAATCATTGTATTACAGTCATATACATTTATTGACGTTGACTTTATAAAGTTAATAAAAAAGATCATCTCGACTATATGTTTCAGAGAAATTTGTGGATAGACATACAAGCAAACAAACAAACACTTGTCATTGAAAAATATCCCATACAGACATGTCAAAATGATAACTTCCTTTTTTTAAAATAAGTTAAAAAACTCCACGAAACCACTACGTTTTCGTAGTTATCCGGTAAATAACTCGATATCCCCCAACATTAGGTTAAGCCGTGTCGATTTCCTCTCTTTTCACGAACGAAACTCGCGTGTGAACTCCTCCATTAGAGATTTCTTTCCTTTTACATGGACTCGTTCACTATAACAGTATCGTCGGCTGAATGCTTGGGGAATGTTTAATTTAGTGGTAGGTACTCGAAAGTTTGTGAGCTTTTTTGGTTTTATGTAAGTGTTTTATATAAAAAATGCTATCGCGGAACTGTGGGTAGGTTTCAAATTCAAATTCAAATAGTTCTTAATTCTTGGACCGTTTTACCACCCTTAATCTCTTCTGTTACTACTGCAGACATGAGCAAAAACGCAAAAAGGTTGTTTTTTAACCGACTTCTGTAAGAAAAGGAGGTTATCAATTCGACTGTATTTTTTTTTATTTTTTTTTATGTTTGTTACCTCATAACTTTTAACTGGGTGAACCGATTTTGATAATTTTTTTTTATTTGAAAGGTATAGCTTCCCGAATGGTCCCATTTTTTGGTCCATGTCTGACAATGGTATCCATGAGAAAATCACATAAGTCTTAAATTTGCATTAGGTATGTGCGCGACTAATAGCCGAATAACTCAATGTCGCGCCAACCGATTTTGATGATTCTTTTTTTATTTGAAAGGATACACTTCAAGGATAATTTGGTGAAAGTTTGGTTAGGTTTGGATTATGGAATCCGGAGAAAATTGAGAATGTTTGTTTTTTTTGGTAAAAAATTGATTATACTGTAATAGTTACAAGCAAAA
>JAEBDU010012117.1:0-33693 GCA_016802625.1 Heliconius numata
TATATTTCTAGATATGATAGCTTTTGGGAAAGCTCTTCTGAGATTATGTAGATAAGATAAGATAAGCTAAATTTTTATATTATTTTCTAATCTGTTTCGCAATATGCGTTAGCACGCAATAATCCGAAAGTTGAAAAATATCTAAGTAAGTTATTAGTGCTTTATAGTTTTTAAATTAAAATTGACTTAAAGTAAAAATACTACTCTTCTTATCTTATCTTCTTCTCTCTTAAATTGAATAATTAATTAAATTATTAGTTACATACAAATTAGGTATAATAACAACATAATTTAAATAATTCCACAAAGGCCTATACAACATACCGAGCTAATGAATGTAAGCAATCTAGAATTCTAATCAGATTATAATTGAAATAGTACTGTTAGTAATATTAATGTTGTTTTGTGTACTTCATTATGTGGTAATTTTGAAAATTAAACGTTTCATTTAAAGCACAATATAAAGTTCATCCTTTTACTCATCGAATCTTTTTAATAAAAGTAAAAGAATATAATTTCCATTTAAAAATTTTAATATTTACTAGCAAACTAATAGCTCTAAAATATTTTAAAACAAACTATTACAAAATTTATTTTCTATACCAGTTTATTATTACTTATTCGGTGCGTAAAATTATGAATTTCGATTTCTAAACCTATAATATAACTTGAACTAGATAAACTCATTTACTTAAGACGTATTACAACCTTATACCAAATGAGGTCTTAAAATAATGATAAAACCCAACCCAGGTGCGTTAGATGGAGTCGTTTGTACGTAAAATTCCATAATGCCTCCTCATCCTCATCCTGTTTGACATTCACGAGTGTGAAGGAAAATTGCTAAAGTTCTGCTTGTTAAGGACGCACGTGACCGCTCTTTGCCTTTATAATAACTACAAGATGGAAATATGTCATAGAGGGAAATATTCGTATTCTGTTATACGACTCTACCTTAATAGCAAATTATAGTATAAAAGTAGGTAAATATATATATTGTAATATATATACTATACTTATTTATGTATATGGTTTGTTATTGTAAAGTTTTATCTAAATTCGTTCAGCAGTTCTTGCGTGAAAGTGGAACAAACATCCATCCTTACAAATATATAATAGCAAATAGATATAATAGTTTCGAGAATTATCTCTATAATCAAGGAAAGCCGTACTCGGTTCCTTTTCTTTCTTTAGCTCTGGTGTCGAGGCAAAACGCGGCTTTAAGCTCCACCAGTCAATACATAATGCCTCTAAAATTCGGCGAAAATCAGGATCGGAGTGTCTTAACACTAAACTTCCTCCACTTACCCTGCTACATGCCGATACGGCGTGAAGCTGAAAAAAAAAGCCTAATAAATGAGCATTGTATTACAGCTAGCTACCTTTATGTAAAACACTAATACTAAAATAACACAGACTTACCTATTTTTCCATAGAAAAGCAACGAAATACCAAATAAAGAAATCAAATCTCATTCATCATGCACGTACAAAACAATTCTTATTGATAGTCCAACTAGAATGCTGACTATACAATTTGGAAATTAAATTTTTCCGTTTTGTATTCCTAACTTTATTGGTATTAAGCGAACCATAGGACACTCGATGTTCATTTCTATTCGCCCCACAGTCGGTTTTTGTTTTGGCCGACAGCCAATTAAATGCACTAACTAGACCTTTTTATTTAATAATACGTTTTTTTGTCTAATGGTAAGTGGCTATTATAGATTTTTATGGGAAAAAACATTTAGGGTGTAAAACGTGATTTTCCTGCTATAAGCTTTATTACATCAAGTTAATAGTTTATCGATTGGTAGTTTATCGATTGGTTGTGGGTTCGATCCCCACTCGAGGAAAGGAAATATTTATTTAAAATGTTCATTTTCATTTCTTCGCTCTGGTGTCGGGGCATTTGCGGCGTTAAGTTTCGCCACTCAACACACACTGCCACTAGAATTCGGCAGAAAGTGGGGAACGGAGTGTCTTAACACTAGGTTCCCTCTGCCTACCGTGGCGTGTTTTGTGCGGGATACAGCGGGAAGCTGAAAAAAAGAAACAAAATATATGTTATAACATACAAACATACATAAAGATATACATCTACTGACATATATGCAATTCTCCAGTATAGACGCACCAAAGCAACTTTGATAAGCCGTATCGTAAAGGAATTTCTCAAATGAGTTCACTCTCGTAGGCAAGGTTTGTTACAAACACTCATGTAACTCGAAACTTTATACATTAATGGCTTCGTAAGTTGTTACACTCAAAAACTATTACTTCGGAAGCAATCAGACTCAATGACGCAATGAGTGTACGTAAACGCTGTAAATTTGATTAAAGCTCATATTATTACTAGTCTACTATTTTTTATTCAGCTTTACGTTTTTTTCTTTGTAAGGTAGGGTAGGTGTGAGTTCGATTTCCAATAGAGAAAATTAAATATTTTCATTTATGTATGTCTGATTACATGGTAAAGTGTGGTGTTGAGTTTCACCACTTAATAACTTTAATTTTGTTTTACACTTTACACATAGGTTAGGTCTTTAAATTTATTAGAATTTTCTACAATAAAATATTTCATGTTTTTGTAAGAAAGCAGTAACCTTCCTAATATAGTATATATTATCTTAATTAATTAAACTAACAATAAGCTATAAATTATAACTAGAAATACGTAACATCTATTGAAGATTGGTATTTCCTACGAGAATAGAGCAAGCGTAGAATCTTAATCAAGAAGTGCGGCGGAACTACACGCGCCGCGGTCGTGTTGTCTTTGAACGACATGTTTCCTAATATTGTAAAACTTATATTGAATTAGACCAACGGAATACAATTTGCTAAGATTTATGACTGGAGAGGGAAACTTAACTTGAACTTTAGTTTCAAGGTGTATCCACGCAGCAGGGTACGCAGAGGGCAGACACTCGGCACATCATCTATATATATAAAATCGAAAGGTCACTCACTCATCACGAAATCTCAGAAACTACTTGTGCTAGGAATCTCAAATTTTGCATAGGAATTACTTATAGGACGTAGGTGCTCGCTAAGACGGGAATTTGCAATATTCGATTTCTAAGGGGTTGTTTTTGGGATAGAAAGTTTGTATGAAACTTCGTTACTACAAATGCTAGGAGTCTCAAATTTTGAATAGACGTCTCTAGGACGTAATCATGGAGATAATAATTAATAATAACATAGTTCACGCGGGTGAAACCGCGAGCGGGCCGCTAGTCTATATATATAAAACCGAAAGGTCACTCACTCATCACGAAATCTCAGAAACTACATGAGCTAGGAATCTGAAATTTTGCATAGGAGTTACTTATAGGACGTAGGTGCTCACTAAGAAGGGAATTTGTAATATTCGACTTCTAAGGGGTTGTTTTTGGGGTCGAAAGTTTGTATGAAACTACGTTACTACAAATGCTAGGAGTGTCAAATTTTGCATAGACGTCACTAGGACGTAGTCATGGAGACAGAAATTAATAATAACATAGTTCACGCGGGTGTAACCGCGAGCGGGCCGCTAGTACAGTATATAAGGATAGGAAGAGGGAAAATATTGTTAAGACACTCCGTTCGCTACTTTCGGCCTAATTTTCAAGACATTGCGTATTTAATAGCGGAACTCAACACCGAGCTTTGTATGTCCAGAGCGAGGATATTATTACAAATTATGGATTTGTTTTGGAAATTATGGATTTTCCCTAGAGTAGGAATCAAACCCGCAACTACTGTGATCACAGACACCCTCCAAAAACACACAAAATAAACCAATATCAATCGCGAAACAAAAGTGAAATTTAAGAAAATAAAGTAGTATTCACAAAGTCATTTCCGTTCCTGATCTCAGGCGGGGCAAATGGAGTAACGATTGTTTAATGTAGTGAGGCCGATCCGATCTCATAAGCGAGTCAGTGGATCGTGCGTTAAAGAGAATTTAGTCAAAGTTCGAAATGTACCTACCTGTTGTAGTACCGCCTACTAATGGTTATTTAGGTATTTTTTTTATTGGTAGTAAGCAGAGGAAAACGAATATTTAGTGTTTTTTTCTCTGTTTCTCCTTTGCTTAAACACATTGTATATTGTGTGTTACCTTATCTAGAAATCGATTAAAAAATTTAAACATAGCGGGATGTATGTATTTATAGTAAACAATTTTTCTTTTGTAAGTGTGGAATAACATCTTTAAATGTTAAAAATGTGTGTAAGTACTTTTCTAAATATTTTTTTGGCTTACGCTGTATTTACATTTATCAGGGTAATAGTAAGGGAACCTAGTGTCAAAACACTCCCTTCTTAAGGTTTCCCTAGTATCAAAGTTCAACGGAGGCTAAAGGTTGTGTTACATCAAATTAATCGTTTACACTTGACACATACATTCGTGTATTGATTATTATGAAATTTGCTATTTTTTATGAATATTATAAATAATAATTCTTAAAAAGTAAACGCAAATCAGAACTAAAATTAATAACATAATAAACTGATTCAAAATAGCTTCTACAAATTACAACTTTGAAGTTATTCAAATGAGATTTAATATTATTCATAAATTCATATCGCTTCGTTTCCTACTATTAGACTTATTCGTGTATCTACTACTATACGAGTATTTATCGACGCCGATGTTGAAAATTTGGGGTATGGTTGAGTATGTTGATATTAGCGGGTTGAAATCCAAGTTTTTTTAAAACTGTTTTCCGGATATACTAAATTAAATAACGTTTTCTTTTGCATAAAATAATGTGTGTTTAAATTTCACTACATTAAATTTTCTTACGCTCTTTCACGCTGTATCCCGCACATAGCAGGCACAGGGACCTTGAACCTGGACTTAATATTAAGACATTCCGTTCCCATTAAGACTTTCCACCAACGAAAAATTCATCGCCGCGCTTCTGCCTTTTTGCCAAAGCGAGAAAATGAAAACATTAAATATTTTATATTGAGTGGGAATAGAACCCAGAACCTAATGAATTTAACACATGCGTCACGACTGGCCTCATATATGTAGCTACATATAGATATTATCTTTCTTATATTTTACACTAAAAATAACACATACAAGTACGTGCACATGTCTACAGTTTAGTGAAAATATTTTCACAAGAGCTTTTAAGATTTTTCCTTAACTATACGAGTATACACTCAAGCCCAACTCCTGATAGAAAACAAAAAGGACTCTGCGATAAAGTAGAAAATTACGTGATGCAGCCATATTAGGACATGTATGATACATACAGTGTTGAAGTTTAGCTAGTAGTATTTCATTTCTTTGCTTTTTTCTCTTTTAAGCTAGACAGAGGGAACGGAAAAAGATGTGAGATACTCCATTCTCCACTTTCTTTGTCTTGAGTAGTGGAATTCATTGCCGCGCTCTGTCTTTTAATCAGAGCGAAAATTGAAAATAATTCTTGAGTGAGAATTGAACACAACCGTTGCCGTCGACTACATTTTCAAAAAAAAGGAACATTAAAATTTATTTCATATTACTCTCACATTAAAAAAATAAGACTTGCTAAATTGTAACATAAAAAGTGAGGAATGATTATCTTAACACTACGTTCCCTCTGCTTACCCTGCTATTTGCGTGATACAGCCTGAAGATGATTTGATTTATTTCGAAGTAAAGAGATTTTTTTATTTTATTTTATAATTAGAAACGACAGAAAAATCAACGGATAAAATCATAGTTGTTGAACATAGAACCTGATCATCTTTTATGGGTCCCTTATTTTATTTATCCCCTCTCCTTATACAGGGTGGAAGAGGCAGCGCTTCTTTTACTGAAACTGCATATAGGGTAAAATATGTCAAACCCAGAATTAAAAAAAATAATCAAGGTACCTCAACGGTTTGGACGTAGGATTTTTTTTTCATTTCACGATTTTTATCCATACCTGTATTTCGTGTCACGCACACATACGTATGCGACGTTGCCGCTTTGACAGGTAAGTGTGTGCGTGCCTATGTTATACTTTACAAATGGCGTTTTATTTTAAAACGATAATTTTATTATTTATTTTGTTTGAAAAAAAAACTTTTTCATTTTTGAGAATTATTTTTTTTCCGAATTATATTAGGCTTTTATAGAGTAGTTAAAACTGTGGTTTCATTTAAAGTGGCGCTGACAATTCCACCCTGTATATTGTTCGTTGTATTAAGGGACTGTGTACCCAACCTACAAAGAAGTAGGTGACAGACTTCATAGTTTCAGTTATTACTTTCCTTAAGTCTTAATTTAATTTACTCCCAAACTTGTGGAAAGCATTTCGTTTCTATTGAATAATGTATGTTAACTAAATTATTATTAAAATTACTTATATTTTTTTAATAATAAATTTTTAAGGCGCAGGGGCACAAAAAGTGACTTTCCCTTTACTACTTATTTTCGTTAGCTTTACCAAAACTTAAGATATTGCTTGTATTGAGTATAGGACCTTAATACTACGATTTTTTATACTGGAGCAAGAAAAAGTAAAAACAATTTATATACAATCATCCTCGAGTGGAAATTAAACTTGCACCCATCGGGCTCAATTTTCAACAATTTTCATTGGACACCTAAAACTAAATAAAATAAGATTCTTAACTAAAGAATCTCATATAACAATACTTTAAGACCGTATTATATTTTAAAGTAGGTAGTACTATTCCCCAGCTTTATCAGAAACTTTGTTATATAACGTATACTGGAGACATTTGAATTTTTCCTAAATCCCTCGACCTAGTTGCACATTTCACAAAGATCACATCTCTGCACAACGCGAGAATGCAGTTGCATGTTTAAATATGGGGTGCACATTTTATATGTAAATAATACTATATTTTCTTTAAGAGAAACGCAATTTTTCAGATTCACCCTGTATCTCACATGTAGCAGAGTAGCCAGAGAGAACCTGGGTGTGTTAAGTGTTAAGATGTTCCCCATTTTGAGCCGAATTCTGTAGGTATTGCGTGTTGAATAAATTCCCACTCGAGAAAATTAAATATTTAATATTAGTGATGAAAATGATAATCAAAAATATCAGCGTAATACATTAACAGAAAACTAGAATCAACTATAGCAAAAGAAAACTAAGAATAATATTTAAAATTGAAGTAAGAAAAACCTTCACAATTGCAATTAATACACTTTCCACTAAAAAGAAAGCCACCGTAGTTTAAATTCTAGCTGTATTCAAGCGAAAATAGATTTAAAGTAGTACATTTTGAAACAAGGAGACTATAAAGTTTCAAGTTTAAAGTTTTAGAGTGTGGTAGCATTGGAGCGGCAAAGAAATTAAATTTTAATAGTTTTTAAGTGTGAAAAGTTTATATTAACAGTAAATTGATTTGTAACTTAGTTTTTCTTAGGTAGGTATATAAATAAAATATCAGCTTTATGACCTGAATTCAAGACATTGCGTTCAGTGTAGAAACTCAACGCTGTGCTTGGCTCTACCAGCCAGCTTACTAAAAATAAATTGTAATAATTAATTTCCTCGAGAGAGGATTGAACCCAACACTACAGTTATGCTGTTTACAGTTAGATACTGTGCCACTATTTTGGTCTTTGTCAATCAACGATATTTCTTCTTGAATTTATTCTTCATAAGTATCCATCTACATCAGCTTATCGTAATCAATAAAAATCTAAGATAATTATTATTAATTCCGCAGACTATAACCAATTATCTAAAAATCTACACAATTCCAATCAAGCCAAAGGAAATTAAGAGGCCAACGAGTGATTGAATCATAAAGGGTCTATAAACATTTCGGGGAAGTTCCAAGTCCAATAAGAATGGTTCGTTATCAAGAGGAACATTCAATTGGGACAGAGTTTGCTATTATCACTCGTTTTCAATTACAACCCTCTCAAAAGTTAGTTCTGTATCAGGGGTTTGGGCAGCGGCAGGCAAAATTAATTTCGTTTTTATATATGTATATGTACAAGCATGCGGTTGTAAATGTGACATGTTGTAGGTTTGATTCCTCCGCCCTAATCGAGGAAATGTTTTTTTAATATTAGCCCTTGCCTTTCGCTTTGCCTTTGAGAGAATTTGAGGGCGTGATGAGTGGCGGAACTCAACGCCAGGCTTTTGCCTTGGATAATTAATTGCCCCGAGTGGGGATGAAACTCACAACCGTTACAGTTATACCTTTGTGTGCCTCAACCCTTGTTTATTTAAACTAGAATTAAAACAACAAATATCGTTAAAAACAAATTTATTGGAACAAAAAGTCTAAGCTATCAAAGATTTACAATCAAAATAACATCACCTATAATAATACTTTAATTCAAAAATACACCCAACCAATGTCCACTGCTAATGGAAGTCTTAAATATTAAAAGGTTCTTAGAAGACACGGAATTGACGAATCCCTTGATTGGATGTTAAGTAGTACATTAATTAGGGACGGCTTCGAAGGCTTTGGACCTTACAGTAATTAGTTGGTTTTCTAATGGCGACTATCGTTTTGTCATCAGCTCCTAGGGGTTGGACAGTGAAATACTATTTTGTTAACGGTGAAACGACTTAGGATTTTTATAAGTTTTTTTTGTAGAACTTAGATACAGTCTGAATGAAGGTCTTAGGAGAAGGGATGTTGATGAAGATGAAGAGATTGAGAGATGTGTTTTCACGTAAAAACTACTGAACGGATTTAGATAAAACTTTACAATATTATAGTTGCTTATACATCAGATTAATATATAGGCTATAATTTGTGTTAATTACTGTAGTAAGATAATCAAGTAAAAGCGGGCGAAGCCGCTTTTGGGTCGCTAGTACTAGTAGTTTGTGAGGGTGTTAAATTTTCACGCAAAAATTACTGAATAACTGAGTTAGATGAATGTCACTTTAATATATTTCAACAAATTTAAGCAGGCGAAGCCACGTTGAAGTCACCAGCTAATTCTAAAACAAACTGTATTCGTATTGACTACGAATGAAGGAAAAATATTGTATTTTGAACTTTCCTTACAGCCTCGTGGGATTGTTTCGGTACAACTCGTTGAATTTAACTTGTTTGAGGCCCCTGGAGTGGTTGAATTTATTTTTATTATACCCAATTTGATTTAGTTGGTACGATACAATAGGATATCTTGGTGGAAATACTTTAGTTTTGTTTTATTTCAATTTGTTCCTCATTCAGTTACTTCTCACGTAGGTACTGTCCTAATTCCTTGTAGATATGCAAAAAGTCTTCAAGCCTTTGAAGGTGTGGAAAAGTAAGCGTGGAAAGAACCTAGTGTCATGACACTTCATTCACTTTCCTCACAGATTTGGGTTATTGCATACTGAATATAACAAACTATGTTTTATTTATTTATTTATACACACTTCTCACTTGAGATAAAGAGGGCATTAAACACGCAATGCCTTCAGAATTCAGCAGAAAGTGGAGAAAAAAGCGTTATTATGTTAACGGAATCTCTTAATGCTGGGCTCCCTTCGTCTTCATTGGAAAATGCATAAAAAATAGCTTTATCTGCAGCACTATTTTTCCAACTCTGTACCGAGAATGTAAACGCAAAGGACAAATTCCTATGCGTCACTGTTTGAAAATTTTAGAATTTTTTCTACAAAAATAAAAAAAAGACCACTAATTTACTTAAAATCTCATAGATTACCGCCTACATATTTTAGTAGGCGGTTAAGATCAAAACGGTCGAAAAGCTTCGTAATGAGCTTTAAGTTTTAATTACCGTTAGTTTAAAGCCCTCTAAACAATTTCTGTTGCTAGAACCAGTACATAATCTTATTATATTCACTCGTAGCATTTTGAAAGGCTTCACTAATTTATACTTTTGCTGGACGCGTTTAGAATTTGTGCCTTTTGAAAGTTATATGAATTGTTTTGTAAAGTTGAATATTATGAATTTTCAGTGAAATGATGGTTGTGGGTTCGATTCCTGTTCAAAGGATTTATATAATTTTTATTTCCACCTGATATAACAATGTAAGGCGGTCGATTTATCTCTTAACTCGAAATGTCTTGAATTGGAATTGGGATTAATACTTCGAAGATTTTATAAGTGATGGTTTAAAAAATCCCACAAGGTAAAAAAGACTACGAACCAAGCGTCTGTAGACTTTATCTACTGCTATTATTTAAATAATAAAAAAAAATATAATTTTTATGAATCAATTAATTTCTTAATAACAGTATGGAATACGTAATTTTATACTTTGTGACCTAAGTTAAAAAAGTCATATATATTTTCTAAATATGATAAAATAAAGATGTTTGTAAGAACACTATAATAAAAATACGAGGAACCACCCCTTTCAGACATCCGCTAACTTGTTTTAAGTAAAGTGCTTTCTTGCCACATAGAACTTACAAGGACATTGTTTGCTAAGAAGTGTTATGTTTACAATCTTAAGAGTATATGTCAACGTAGGTATTATCTTTTTATTAAGAGTTTGTGATAATAATGTCAAAATTATAATATAAAAGTGAGAAGCATAACAGAGTGAGAGCAGAGAGAACTTGGGGGATCAGGGTCTCTCACACTCATTCGAGGCAGTACGTGTATTAATTACTGAACTCGCTGTGCTCTTTTCATTCTTTTAGCACCACGCTATATCCCATATAGCGGGGTAGAGAGAGAGAGATGGCGTAGATGCTTAATTTTCACTCTTTTTCCGATTGCGAGATATTCGAGTGGTGGAATTTAGTTTAAATAAGTCATAAGTCATTACTCAAAGTGACATCGAACCCTTAACCATCGCGCTGTCGGACTGCGCGATGGTGAAGCCTCTACCTAATTTTATTCTAATGAATAATACGTTTAACTAAACTTTAATCAACAAATATGTATAATAAATTATTACTAGAGCACTAATTATATATATGTTAATTGTTTTAGATATTAACGATCCGATCTCGCTTCTCTGTGGCCTCAATGACCGTTGACATGCACCGATGATTTACATTGTTTGAATGTGATTGGAATATATATTTTAAACTATTATTTTTTAAAAAACGAGGACAGCTTATAAGATATATAGGTAAAATAGATAGATAAATCTCATATGGAAAAAGTGTGATGTTAAAAAAGTATTTTAACTTTTTGGAACACGCTGTATCTCGCATATTGGTATGTGCGAGAGACAGAGTGTTCCCTGGTGGGTATGCAGAGGGAATCTGGGGACCTAGTTTTAAGACATTTTCGTTTTCCACTTTCCGCCAAATTCTGGAAGCTTTGCGTGTTGAGTGGCGTGTTGAATGCCGCGCTTCGCATCGTCACCATCGAATCGATCGAAAAAAAAAAAATACATTTCATTCCCATGAGTGGGGTTTGAACCGTAACTGTCGGGTTAACCCTTGCACCCCTAAGCCACAACCAAGCGTGATGCTGATAAAAAATATGTATTAATTCAATTAATAAATTTATATTATGGCTCATCCAGAACGTTTAAGGCTTTGGAGACATTTCTCTTTCATACTTGCATGTGGCCTACGCGAGATAAACTTCGTGTCGGTACATCCCGCCTAATTACTGCCAGTGTTAGAACCTCATTATCATGAATATTTTCACTCGTACCATCTGGATCTTAGCGCCGTGAATATGCCACCTTACTAAGTCTTAACGTAACCTTAAAACATATATTTTATTTACTTGGTTCTAGAATGTTTTGAAGTTAATATTTGTATCTTTCTCCGATTATTACTTCAGACTTTCATACTTGGAAACAATGAGAGTTTTTTGGTTTTTTTTAATTCTATTTATAACAAAGTATAGCATTGGGTTCCGGCGTTGGGTTCCGGCGTTGGGTTCTGGCGTTGGGTTTTGTTAAATAGAAATAAATAATATTTTTGTTTAGCCTGTAACTCTGTACGCCAAATACATGATTAGTTGATTAATATATAGAGTATGATACCATATGTATGTAATTCACAGACAATACCATACTAAATTGCAAATAATATTATGTTAAAAATAAAATTGAATATCACCAAAATATGACATCAAAATATTCCAGTCAAATGCATTATAGCAACAAGAATGACATTTCTAAATTGCCCAACAAATAACCCGAACTAAATTACGGAGCTACCAACTTACAGCATACCAAAAATTCATCCACGAAATTCCCATATGTATTCAAAATTCTATGTACGTAATGCATCGTTAGAAATATTTCAGATCTAAAACCCCCACTAGCAGTGTTGGAACAACCCCCACTAGTAGTGTTGGAACAACCCCCACTAACAGTGTTGTATATTAGGCAGAAGTAATGCCTAACCCTATAAATGCTAATTGCACTCGGTAAACTAGTGAGCCACGCCATCCATAACCAAATTACGCCCAAACTAGACGTAGTAAATCATTGGCACGTTTCAAATTAATTCACCGCCGTACCTGATTCTAATCTGGCGCAATCATCTGGCTTTTGTACGACTTAGGTGAGTAATTTGAAGTCCAGTACAAAAGTTTATACTAATATATTTATTTGGTTTTACTTGTCTTAACTTAAATGTATTATTTGTGTATCTCTTCTTCAACTTTACGCTGTATTCGTTTATCATTTTTTGCTCATTTTCTAGGCACTGCGTGTTGAATGGCGGAACTAAACCCCGCGTTTTTTCTTGTTAAAGAATAAATAATAATTCCATTTCCTCGGTAGGGAATCGGACCTGTGCAACTGCGCCACGGCTGATAAAATGCGGACTAAAATTATTGATTTCAAATATAGTTAATGAATTATATACTTAAAAAAATAATGACAATGTCAATTTTTTTTATTTTAATTTTGAGTATAAAACGAATATTTAAGTTATTCCTTTGAAGTTAAAAAAATAATCAGATTTATTTTCAACCCACAACCATCATACAAATACATTAGATATTTTTCTTAATTAGTTAAATCTATATCAATTATATCAAAATATTATTTTTTTATTAAAATTAATAGTAATATTTCATATAAACTGTAATAGATTTGGTTTAGAATTCACTGCAGAGAAATATGCCAGCGGTCGATAGCACCGCGATCGGACTTTAGAGTGTTAAATTTAATTTATCGAGTGTGAATGTGAGAATTAATAGATTTTGCGGCGGCTTTGAAGTGTTTTAACTATTTAGCAGCTTTGTCTATTTCATGTGGAAATGTTATTCATTTTATAATAAAATAATGTATTTAAATCTAAATGGAATTTAATAAATTATAAATTTGCTTCATTTTCATTTTAGTGAAAGAGCTAGAATTAATAAAGTTGGAATTATTTCACGCTTTATTTTTATATGAAGTGGAAAAGGAGATAGTTCTCTTTTTCATCTTTCTTCGTCGATAAAATCAATGTACATTTTTTTAACCGATATTAAAAAGAGGATATCAATTTGAAATGTATGTAATATGTAATTGGTTGGGATTGGCCGACATTTTAGTGTGATTGTTTATTTAAGATTTCTCTTTAAGAACTTTGTGAACAAACGTACATAACGTTTGTTCACAAAATTCTCGGAAATTAATATCCGTATCGATTTAATTGACGTGCAGGTTTTTGATTTATTTCTGCATGGGTATTTAAAATGAATTATTATGTATATCTTAGGTTGTCTGATATTTTTTTTTTCCATCTGCTAAATTCTTAAAGCATAGCGTGTGTGTTGAGTTCGCTTTTCCTAATTACTTGAGTGAACAAATGAAAATATAACATAATTCATTTCCTCGAGTGTAATAACAGTTTATCTTATAAAATAAACAAAATATATACATACATAAAATTAAAAAAAATAATAGGAAGTAAAATAAAAAATACACAATTGAACAAATTATCATAATAATGTAAATGACAATAATTAATTTTTAGGTTTTTTCTTGAATTTTGGATCAAATATCAGGCAGACGACGTTACCTTTTTTTGAAATAACAATAACTTTGAATAAGTAGTCGCCGTAAAAGAAGGACTTGCCGAGATAATTCATCATTAAATCTGACAAATTTAGATCCATGATGTAGAAGCCCTAAAAAAAAAAATATTTTATTTAAAAATACTACGAGTATTAAAAATATATATTTGGCGTTAATTTCGCCTGATATATGACACAAAATTATTCGTAAACATAAATGTTATAAAAAAATACATTATTAACTAAATTCATTCTGTTTTCTTTACATTTGCTATACGAAAGTATTTGTATAGCATGTCTACGAAAATTTAGTCCTTGATTTATTTCCATTTATCTTTATTTACTACTATAAAAGATAAGAAGAAACCATATATATACCTTTTTGACAACGCAGTTCTTAACTCCGAGTTGAGACTCAAATAGCGCAGCTAAAATATAATGCTGACATGGCTTATTCACGATGTAGTTCCAGAGGATCGTTTTAGTATTGTCTTTCACAGAAAATACTGACATTTTGATCTAGAATATTTAAATTTTATTATATTCTTTGAGAAATATATTTTAATATGGAAAATGTGATATATCAAATTGACTATAGTGGATTAGTTATTCAGTATGTCTGTAAGCTCGATGGTTATATGAGTTTAAACTTTATTTAGAGGATATTAAAACAATATTTTCATCTTCCAGTCTTTTTACAGAGTTAATTTCTGACATCCAAAATGTTATGCTTCTATAAAGAACGGAAAACATTCTTTGTTCAAGAAAGTTAATACATAAATTTATATATTTTTTACCCCAATAAAAATAAAAACAATATGTTTTACCTCGTCAAGTCGAGTGTTATCCATAAAAGTTACGTTTAACGTCCCTTTATAGAGATTATTGTCATATTTTATTAAATGAGTAGTAAATTTGGTTAAATTTGCGAGCTTCGGTCCTCGGCACTGGTCGTAATGTTCCCACTCCACGATGTAGGGACCCTAAAAAAATATGCAATATGGAAAAAGGAAATTGAATCAACGGAGGCACCAAAGAAATTTATCAGATTAATATTCAAGCAGGTAAACGCTATGGTGGTAATTTAAATAAGGATGAATATCGGATTTGCAGATTTTGTAGGTTCAAAAACAAGTATAAGGAAGGAAAAGCTGCTACACAGTTTTTCCTCAATAGCAGGGTAGGCATAGGGAATTTAGTGTTAAGACATTTCTTTTCTCACAATTCCTCCAATTTTCGAGACATTGCATATTATGTGTTGAGTTACACTAAGTTAACGCCCTTGTGTGTTTCGTTACCAGGGCGAGAAAATGAAAATAGTTCATTCCTGCAGTGAAAAAGTAACCCACAGCCGTCACTTTTACAAGCAGACACTGTGCTGGTAGAAAGACGGCCTCTATAGAGTTATATTTGAAATAAGTATTTTGTCTACGAAATTGAATTATTTAAAAAAAAATCGATAATTGGATAAAATAGAACAAAAGAAAGAATCTGATATCACATATATATTTTAGTACTTATATATATTTTTATTTTTTATATATAAAAGTGAAAAGTAAGCCAAAACTTACATAATTATCCGGATTTTTCGTTAAAAAATCACAACTACCCACAGAAATGAGTATAACCACCACAAAATAAAACATTAAATACTTCATAAGGAAAAGTAATATACCACGCAGCTATCAAATAAAACATAATGGACATTTAATATCTTATTTATATTGAACGTTTTTTTCGTTGAACGAAAATTAAATACATTTTAATATACAAATTTAGGTAATCCTCTTTTCATATGGCGCGTCAAATTATATGTAATACGGTTCTTTTGTTGCGTGCCACTGACAAAGAGCTTGGGGAGACTTAGGTTGAAATGTCTATTTTTATATTTTTTTTATTTTATACATTTATGTTATTTGTGAAGCAAAATAAAGGAGTTGTGGCATTGAGTTCCGCCTCTCAACACAGAATGCCTCTAGAATTTGGTGTAAAGTAGAAAAAGGAATGTCTTAACACTAGACTGTCTCTCCCTACTAAAAAAAGTCGTAAGAGAGGCAGGGTAAGACCTTGCTTGATCTTTGAGAGCCTCAAAGTCATATTTAAACTGTCAGGTCAATAACACACTTATACGTTTCCTAAATTAACTATTACTAATTTCTTATTACTACTTTGACACTAAAATTAATTTTGAAATAGTTTAATATAATATTTAATACTTTCATAATATAAATCTCAATTGACGGTAGAACCCAATGAAATGGCTAACCGCCGTCAAAGCACCTACAGTGTAATTTTATAATTAATCAAAATCACGATCTGTTCGTTGACGAAGCAATTATAACATTACGCACTCCACTGGGTATCTATAACGGGGTGATATTGCTTATGGGAATTTACTATATTATAAATTATAATATATACCTGTCTGCCACAGTGAAACAGGGACTAATTCAAATCGAGATGGTTGTGGGTTCGAATCCCATTCGGGGTAATGTCTTATTCTCGTTTTCTCATTCAGGAAGCAAAACAAGAATGAGCTTCACCTCTAAAAACAACACGCAGAGTCTCGCTGGCGGAAAGTGGGGAATGGAGTGTTCTAACACTAGGTTCTGATCCCCTGTCTCCCCTGCTATATGTGATATACAGCGTGAATCTAAAAAATATATATATACACCTGAAATGGATAATAAAAATAAATATTAAAAAATAATGATATTATCAAATGTCGACTACACATTTGATTATAGTAATAATGGTTATAAGTTTGTTCCATTCTCGTGGTACGGGTTATAATATTTAAAAAAATATTATCATTTACTGTGTGGAAGTACGAAGTGCGGCGTTGAGTTCTGCAATACATATTCTTCAATACATTATAAAAAACTGAAGAATGGAATGTTTCAATTGTATATCTAATATCATTAAGTTCTTTCAGCTTAACATATAGCTTTAGATCTAGTGGATTAATAATATAGACTATCAAGCCAGGAATCGTGATTTGATCCTCTTCAAGAAAGGCATATGAATGCTGTATTGTATTTTGTTTCCTTTATTCCGCATACAATAGGTACAAAATAAAGTGCGGCGTTGAGTTCCGCCTCTAGACACCTAATGCCTTAAATTCGGCGGGAAGTAGGGAACGGAAGTATATTAAGGCTAACAGAATATTAATATAATGTAAAAATATTTGTTTCTAGCTAGAATTATTTTAGTTGTTTTGTTACGTTGGCGTCCATCACTGTAACGCTGCTTCACGGAAGAATAAAGAGTTTTGTATATTTTTCATGTAACGTTAAATAAAAAGAGATATCTAACAAAAAAATATATATATAAAGTGGGCAGTGTCTTAACACTAGTTTCCCTCTGCCTACCCTGCTGTGTGCGGGATACAGCGTGAAGCTGTATTAAAAAGAGAGAATATTTAGTAACAAATTAGTAATTAGTACTTGATTAACCCTTCGAAAGCAACGATCGGTGTTGAGTTATGCCATTTAAATCAAATTTCGCAAATATTACCTGTGCTTGCGAAATTTACTAACATAGGTTTAACTATTTTGTAGTACTCTCGCCATTCAATGAAGTCGCAATGAAGTTTCTTAATAGGATCAGAGTCTCCTTACACTAGTTTCTAAGGTTCATCTAAGAGGAATACAGAGTGAATCAAAATAACTTTTTAGTATCGTATTAAAATTTTACATATTTCCTAACATGTAGATAAAATTTATGTTGGATGTATTAATATTTTTTAGATTTTTAATTTATTTTCTACTTATTCTTTATTTGTGAAATGAAGTTACTGGTTGAAATGTAACCATATCTATGTCTATATTGTATAAAAGGATATGTTTCCACTGACTGAGGTAAGACTTAAGAATTAAGGTTTATTAGAATTCACCCACTAAACTGAAAAAAATTCCATAAATATTTGTATAATTTAAGCGGGCGAAGCCGCGGCGGTCCACTAGTTTATTATTTTTATGACTTAAGTTTGTTATTTAATTTCTATTCTACTTCCATTTGGCCTATAAATATTTTAAGCTGGCAAATATGTGCAGAGATTAATCGGTGGTCTACTACGTATAGCGCTTAACGTGTAACTATTGTTAAGTACTGTATACACATCACTTATCTATATATATAAAAGGACTTGTCCTCACTGACTGAGGTAAGACGCACGCACAGCCGTAACCGCTGTGCGTAGAAACGTTAATTTTGGACAAAAGTTTACTTTCGTAATCTGGACATCCACTAAGAAGGGATTTTAAAAAATTTTAACCTTAAAAGGGTGAAATAGGGGATGAAAGTTTGTATGGAAAAAAAATTAAATCGGCACCGATTTTTATAAAATTAGAAATTTAGATTTTTAAAAGTATTTAATTGAACACGTGTTTCATCGTTTTCTAGAATTCTTCCCCTAAGGATGCAAATAAGGGGTTGAAAGTTTGTATGGAAAAATCTTTAAATCGCCACCGATTTTTATAAAATTTGAAATTTAGACTCTTAAAAATATTTCATTGAACACATGTTTCGTGGTTTATTAGAATTCACCCCTAATTACGCAAGCGAAGCTGCGCGCGTCGGCTAGTTATTTTTATAAGCTTCCAATTTGATTATGATATATTTTGTATATTTTTGTTATGACTATAGTATATATTGTAAATGTATCTAATTTGAAATTCGTTGTAAATCTCTTTGTTTCATTTTTTGTTTTAGTTAAATTAAATTTAAATTTTTTAATAAAAAATACACACACTACACATTCTTCTATCATTTTTTTATTTATTTTTCTGATGTTATAAGACTAAATGCGGCGTTGAGTCTCGTCACACTATGACCAAACTTGTAGAAAGGTAAAAAATGTAGTGTGTATTAGGATTAAGACATTTCAGTTTGCAGATAAATTTCCTACATGGATTACTCGCATACAGCAGAAAAGGCACACCAACTATGCTATGTGATCCACAAAGATCGAAAGAAGATATTTCAAACTATAGGAGCTTTGACTATATCTATTTAATACATGTATTATAAATGATAAAATAGGTTAAAATCATGCAATATACTATCTCTGTTTTAGCTTCCCACAAAGGGAAGAAAAGAAAATATTAAATATTTTTAATTACCTCGAGCGAGAATCGAATCCATAATCTGTCGCATTTACAGTCGAACTCCTAAGCCGTTGCGCCATAACTAGCTTCAATCAATATTATTATTTAATAAATACCTAATGTATAACAACTTTATAATTTTAGTACTATCCTCTTAATATGAATGATATTAGGCTTATTGTTCTATCTGTACTGAAAAGGGGAGAGAAAATAGGCTATATTAATCCGTGCCCGTTGAAAGATCAAAAGTGGACTATATACTCGTATAAATACAGACATATATGGGCTATGTACATGGTACATTCTGATAGAGAATCCCCACAAAGGACTAGGCGAAGGGTAATATTTCGAACCCTCTATTTCGGTTTCAATTAATTGATTTTCGTTTCATGTATTTTTGTTGTTTTAGCTTTATAGTGGATTTTTCAATGTAATGTTTACAGAATGTAGTGGTTTATACGATGGTTATTTGCTAAAATTATACTATACTAGCGGCACGCCCGCGGCTTCGCCTGCGTGAACTGTGTTATTATTAATTTCTGTCTCCATGCATGCAAAATTTTATCTCAAAAGTCGGTTAAAATCTAAAAGTGTTATATAGAAAGCAAATTAAATTTCTTAATGCTTACACAACAATTAAGAACCTACTTCAGTTTGTTCAGCCATTTCTTTGTAATAACTCAATAAAATGAAAGTAATGTTAATTCCAAGGAAACCTTTCATCGTTTTCCGCCGACACAAATATCTATATTTAGACACAACTGTTACGCAACGGTTGTGGGTTCGATCCCCACTTAAGGGTATTAATTATTATTTATTAATATTTTCGTTTCCCTGCTCTGGCATATGGGCAAAAGTTCGACGTTGAATTCCGCCACTCAACACTCAGTGCCTCCAGAAATGCATGGTGGAAATAAGAGAGCGGAGTCTCTTAACGCTAGGCTCCCTCTACCTACCTTGCTATATGCAGGATACAGCGTGAAGGTGAAAAAAATACTTACAGAATACATTTTTATATAATAAATGATGATATTTTTTCCGAATGTTCTAACAACTGACGTATGCGTCACGTCAAACTGTGCTACAATAACGTCATCAAAATTCATGAAATCCGTCGCTGAGATTGATTGTTATTTCCGGAAAAACAATATAATGGAAACTGAACTACTGTTTCCGTTTCTTTAAGCATTATATGTTATTAATTAATTATGTATTAACAAAAGGTTCAGTGGTATTATGATGGACGGAACCTCGTTACCTCGTATTAAAACATTTAGTTCCCCGTTAAAACCCTTCTGTTCCCCACTCTCCGCCGAATTCTTGTGGCCGCAGTTTGATTTACTAGACTAAGAATATTATAAATAAATATAATAATTTTAGTTTAGTTTGAGATTGAACCCACAATCTTCAAGTGTATAGAAAATTCCATTACGCTACTACGCCGTCAATGTTGCTTATTCCGATCAGGAACCGAAAATGTCAGGTTATGAATATTCACAAGTTTAGCCGCTCGTTTTACGTTATTTTTGCATATAAAGCGATAGATGGGCGGACGGTGAAACAAGAAAATGCCGAAATTTGATGCCTTGGTGTTCAGAATTGAATTTTATTTGATAAAATAACATATTGTGTAGCAATTGCTGCTCACCTTCCACTACAGGGAATGGCTTTGTTAACAAGACAAAAGCACGGCGTTGAGTTCCGTTACGCAACACAATGTTTCGAAAAAATGGAGAACCGAATATCTTATCAGTAGGTTCCCTCTAATTATCCAGCTATCGCATATAGTGGGGCTATATATATAGGATATAATGTGAAGCTTAAAAAATCGTACATGATTGTTTTTTTTATTGTAATCTATTCTTCTTTTAAGACTTTAAATAAGAATAAAATATAATATTTCAACTTTATGTTGTCCGCTTTCACCAAATTTTGGATGCATTGTTACTTGAATGGAAGAAACCAATGTTGCACTTTACCAGAACGAAGAAATGAATCCCAATATTTCATTTTCTCGAGTGGTAATCGAACCCACAAACACTCACGACTGTTACACTCTAGGGCCCCTCCGCCACGACAGGCTTCAAAATACTTAAATGTCTATAATTATTCTTTGCAGAGCCAAGTCGAGGTTAAATCCTAGTTTCATAAAGCCTACTTTTAAAAAACCAGTTCATCTAAAAGGAACTTTTTTAGCCTTTGAAAGTTTCAAGGCTGTCCACGTTAATATGTAACGCAGATAGTACTCCAGATGCGCTGAACTTAAGAGATGAAAGTAATCTTAATATATAATGTAAGAGGAACTTAAATATTTTTAGCCTAAAAATATGTGGATATATTTAAAATTTAAGGCTTAAAATGTGTTTTTTTGTAATCTGGTTATAAAAAATACATTTATACGTTTTTTAATTTTTTCATACTTTTTCTTTGTGGGATTACATTATTTTAACGCCTTGCAATATTCCATTTCATTGTAGCAAAGTAGGTGGGAGACTTAATGTCTATATATTTTGAGAGCTTTTAGTTAAGCGGCGGAGCTTAACGCCATCCGCAATTTGAGGGATCCGGACCAAGGCACGATAGAAAAAAAATCACTAGTAAAAGATAATAAAAAAACAGTAATTAAATATATTTTACGCTATCTACATTTACTAATATAATATGAAAATTAAATAAATAATCCTTACTAGAATTCAGTACATAGTCTCAAACTTCTTGATCGAAATTAATGTATGAGCTTTCCCGTGAGGGGAGCTTAAGCTGAGTACTTTCAATTATAGTGAGGATAAAAGGTTTTTAATGTTGAATTTTATTCATTTTAATATAAATAATTTGAAAAACATAATGAGAACACGCAGATTACTTTTACTTTCAGAAAGAAATGAGAATTTGTATATTACTGTCATTGAAAATTTTGTGCTCAAATAAATTGCAATACATATAATCAGAAAGAAGTAATACTGTGCCAATCGACTTTGTTTCTGGCTCGCATCATTCCGCTTTCTTTCTTCTCATTCGAAATCAGGTAAAAAGTGGAGAACGGAATGTATTGACACTAGGTTCCATCTGTCTACCCTGCTATATCCTCTACATAGCGTGAAAATGAAAAATAACAGAAAACTTATATTTAGAACAACATTAAAATCTACAGACAGTTTTTTATTTCGAAATGTAGGGCAGCCACGCGAAAGATTGTCTCTATTTTACCATTCATTTTCCATCTTGATATGCCTTAAGAACCCTATATATCTACAGTAGGTATATACGAACGTCAAAATGAGGAAAATATGAGTTCGTATGTACTCGTACGTACACGCTGTACGGGTATGTGCAGATGCAAGCCTTCTACGTCTTTATTATTTACGCCACAACGATGACACTGGTTAAGGTGTGGTTTCGTTGTGGAATTGTATTGTTGAATTTTATTAAAAATGGAGGTTGTCGTGGTGCAGGAACAGTGTTTGATTGTAAATACGATGGTTATGTGTTCGATTCCCGTTCAGTGTAATGTTTTTTTAAAATTTTTGCTCTGGTATGAAAGCAAAGCGTGGCGTTAAACTCGATCACTCAACATGGTTTGCCAAGAGAATCCGGCGGAAAGTGATCTTCTGCCTACCCTATATGCGGGATACAGGGTGAAGCTGAATAAATAACAATCAATCTTAGTGTTTGTAATACATATTTTTATATTTTGTGAAACTTTAAAATTATCATATTAAAAAATTATAGAAAATACAATTAAAAAAAAGAATATAAAATAATTTTAACATAAAATCGCAACGAAAGCACACCTTAACCTCAAAATATGAAAGCCCGATGAAGTAGCGCCATACATGCGCAGAGTAACAACCGCACCGTCGCGTTTTACGAAGATTGCTTTCGGACAAAACGTGGGTATTTCTTAAAAAACAAATACCTCATCTCGTCACTGTTTCACGCCTCAGCACATAATTACTATCTCTATATATATTTTCTTATTATAAAATAATATTTTTATCTTTAAGAATGTATTTTTTTTAATAAAACGCAGTGTCTGAACACTAAGTCTCCTCTGTTAACCATGTGTTTATAATTTTTCAGACATTGTGTGTACATTGCCGGTGTTTAACGTCGTGCTTCGTCTGCTATATTGGGCAAACGAAGGCTACTCTATATATAACGAGAGAATTAGGCAACTTATATGTACGTTTTATGTAAAATTTAATATTATATAGTGGCCTAAGGTCCTGTTGCAAAAATCTACAGATATCAGATTTTTTAATGTTTTTTTTTATGAAAGAAACAATTTAGTAGTTTCCAAAATAATTATTCATAAGAGTTCATTGGTACGTAGAAATCGAATCAGATTTGACTTTATAATATTCAATGAAAAGTGACAATTTTTTTCTAAGTAAGCATGATTTCATCACTGTACAGTTTTAAAATTTACCATTACTTTGACAACTTACTATTACAATTGATATTAATCAATAAAAAAATATCACCATATTTTTTTCCTGTCCTATGATGTTCTTCCCCATAAAGTCCCTCATCCTCTAAATGTTCAGAACCTGTCAATGTTTGTGGTTAGTCCTTTATTAATTTTTTTATGCAAATATATTAAAAAAGTAAACATAATATTTATTGCTAACCTAATATGATGTATATATATATTGTAAGTATTTCTTTGTTTTGTTACAGGTAAGGGGCTGTATTTATACTGGACATACAACTATGCCACAAATGAAGAACTTAACTGAACTACCATAAATTTCATTAAAGGTATTAAGTAGGCAGCAAAATTTTCCGAGACAACTATGTCATAAACTGTTATACTACCGTGTATCATTCATAAAAAATGAGTTTCAATAAAAAAAAGGATACCTGCAGATATTTGCAGCGGGACCTCGTACTATAGTAAATCTTAGAAGTTATAAACTTTAATAACTTTGTACGTTTGGCGTAGGTTCACCGTAAAACCACACTTTAAAGCTTTCACTTTACATCTCACGCTTTTAGTAATGTCATATCAAGAATCATAAAATAAATTAATCACTGTTAAAATAAATTACTTTAAAGGAGTAAATATTTCTACTTATGTATATAATATAATATATATATCTCTTGTCTCTAAGCTTCCACTTCTATTAGAATTTGTTTTATATATCTCGAAAGTTATATATCGCAAAATATAGGCATTAGGTTCCAGAAACAGAAACCAGAACCAGAAACCATGAGGTCACCGTGACGTAGTGGGCAAGCATCTTACTTTGAACTCCATGGTTGTAGGTTCGATTCCCATTTATGGAGAATAATCCTCCATTCAATCTGGAGGCTGAAGACTAAAATCACCTGTATCATATACCTAGGCTTATAATGCTTGCAAATTAACTCTGCTATAGAGAACGCTATGTTACGATGCCGCATAGTGCTAGACTATATACATTACACCCTGTATAATGGGTGTTAGTAAATCAAATCGCATACTACCAAGATATATCTCTGTTATTTGAGGCTTAGCTGCTGTCAGGTAGGATTTATATGGGTTATATATTTATTTGTGAGTTAGTTGAATAGAAGTGATAGAAGTGAAAATTATTTTTTGAAACAATTGAAAATGAACGATTTTTTTTTATATATATTTTTTATATATTACATTTTTTTTGCTTATATCAGGATAGGCAAAAAAATATTAGTGTTAAGACACTCCGAATTCGAGACATTGGAAATGGTTACGTTTTGCCTTATATTAGTATGAATGTATGTAGTATTTTTTAATTCTGCATTTTTTCTTGAAAAAATCCATTACGGAACCATGTAAGTACTCAACGTACTTACATTTTCACGGCATATGTATTGAAAAACATTTCAAAATGTTAAATGCGTTAAATTTTTTATTTTAAATGTATCTCATGTTATAAATAAAGAAATTCATTTTAAAATTTTTGGTTATATTTAAGTTCATTGAATTATTTGAAACAATGTTATTTAACATACGATATTCTTTTATAAGACTACAGACGCTTTGGTTCAGGTTTCTTTGTTTTATTATTATTTCTATATTTTTAAAATAATATTAAAAATAGTAAAAGAATAAATACATATAAAATTTAAACTCGTTGTATCTCGCATATAGGGAATCAAGTGCGTGTCGAGTGTTAAAACTCAACGCCGAGCTATGATCTTGTTACTAGACCGAAATTAGTATATTTTATTCCTCTGAGTGGGAATTGAACCGGCAACTGTCGCGTTTACTGTTATATATTGTACTATCACGACGGTCTCGATATTCGTAAAAAACGCTACTTTAAGTAATGAAAATATTAAGAAACACGACTATATTAACGCTACAAACATTTACAGCGTTACTTAAACTGAAACAGCTTTCAGTACAAAAGTATCTTAGATTCAGATTGTAAACCTAATAGGCAATTACATTAGAGATGGCAACTACATATTTTTGAACTCTTATTTCAATGCGATAAAGTTTAAAATCGCATGGTAGTTTAAAAGAAATTGGTTAGACAAATAATCTCTTTTAACTTACGTACTGAAGCAATGTTTTCCACAATAATGGGGCTGATAGTGATGAGATTTGGGTGGAACAGCCATACTTATATTCTTAATGGTAAATGAGTGTTACTGGGAACATTTCAATTTTCTTAAATTATAATGAAAATTTTTATAAAGGGCACAAGGAATTCCTTTTGGTTTTATGCCACCTGGTCGAATTATACAAAGGAAGTAGAGTAAAATGTTTAGAAATGTACAAAAATTTTAATGTAGATAGGCGCGGGTTCAAATTCTGCTACGAGAAAATTTTTATACTTTTATTAAAACTAAACTAAAAAATAACTGCTAATAGTACAGTTAAGTGTATGATTAATATTTGTTTTTTACTTCTCTAATTAGGAATAAAAAATGAAAATATGAAATATTAAATTTGTTAGAGTGGGAATTGTACCCACAACCTGTCAGTTTACAGTCCAACCACGACCCCTGCACCACGACTGGCCTCCACCTCATATTGTTGATAAAAAAAATATTCCTCAAAAAAACCATTTTTAATACGTAAAAAAAGCGTTTTTACACCCAATCCTTACGAAAAAACCCACATCACTCGTAATCCCCATATCAGTTCCTACTGGCCATCCAAAACTGATATTTTACAGTTAACGTCAATAGTAACGTTAAAATTTCACCGCAAAATCAACTTGCATGCAAGATTGAAATTATGCATGCATTGATTTATTTCCGTCAGATAAACACCGAGATGGACTCGATAACTGCTAGTTATTAATATTATATACGAAGTTTGTATAAATATGGGATTGATTGTAGCTTTAATATTCAATATCAGTTGTAAAGTGAGGTATTTGCAATTAATATATTTCTCCCAAATATTGAAAATTGCGAAGCTGGATGCGAAGAGCTGAAGATCGAGCTCAGTGGCGTGCCGAGAAGAGGTATATGTCCAGCAGTGGACGAGGACAGGTTGATGATGATAATAATGATGATTGAAAATTAAAGCTAGTATCAATCTATATATATATAAAATCGAAAGGTCACTCACTCATCACGAAATCTCAGAAACTACAAGTGCTAGGAATCTCAAATTTTGCATAGGAGTTACTTATAGACAGGAATTTGCAATATTCGACTTCTAAGGGGTTGTTTTTGGGGTCGAAAGTTTGTATGAAACTCCGTTACTACAAATGCTAGGAGTCTCAAATTTTGCATAGACGTCACTATGACGTAGTCATGGAGACAGAAATTAATAATAACATAGCTCACGCGGGTGTAACCGCGAGCGGGCCGCTAGTATGTAATATAAGACACATTGCGTGTTGAGAAGCGAAAATCAACACCGCATTTTGCCTGGTTACTAGAACGAGGAAATGAAAATATTAAATAATTAAATTTCTTGAAGCATCGACCTCACGACCTGTTTCAACTAGCTTCCATGAGAAATTTAAATAAATATTATCAAAATAATAAGCAAAAGTAAGTATATACTTAGAATTACTACAAAATGTCTACTGAAAATTTGAGATGACAATATGAAAATAAAATAACAGATTTTTATCGAATCTACAATTTTTCTATCTAAAACTGTCTTTGTAAACAGTGTTTCGAATCGAAATCGCCACGTTGCAGATGGCGTAACTTCAAGCATAAATTCCAAGGAAATTGAATCTATTTCTTCTTGTTCAATGTAAAATAATATTCTTATTTTTAAAAGAAAACTATTTTAGTTTGTAAATATAAATTATTATTCATATAATAAAAATATTTGAAGTAAATAATTTATTTAGCAGGCTGCAGGCATTGTTGAGTGACGGAACACAACTCGTGACCAAAGCGAGAAAATGAAAATATTAAATATTTCAATTTTTCGACTGGAAATCGAACCCACAAACTATGGCTTTTACAGTCGCACTCTCATTATTCCACCACGACTAGCCTCTAAAAACTTTTATTCATGTCCATAAACTCGATGAAATAAGCACTAAGCGCCCTTTGTTATCTTCTAAGCTATTAAAATATTCTAGTTCGTTAACTTCACGTATAACGTGATATATATTGTAAATTTAAGTACATATTTTAAGTATGAGTAAATATAATATTTAATGGTCCTCATTTGTATTTGTAACTTAATAATGCTTGCTTAAAAGCTTTTTAAGTCTTATAAAACCAATTGAATTATTTTATTTAAGTTTTATTAACTTAGCTTTACGCGATATCCCTAGCGAGATTATCAGGAACAACGTAGCGCCAAACGCTCTCGTCTCTATATACCTCTTTCGCCTCGTCCACTTTCATCAACTTCTTCATACACGCCCTCCGGGGGATCCTCATGCTTTTTACGTTATCCTCCAGTACGAGTATTTATGATACTGTATTTTCGAAGGTCAACCGAGGTCTGTCCCTACTTCTCTTACCGCTCAATTTTCCATCATAAATCTTTTTTTGCCATTCTTTCATCACTCATTCGTTCACCGTGCCCAGACCAACTGAGCACGTTCTTCTTCATTCTCGTGACATCCTCGCTAGTACCAGCCATTCTATGTATCTCTTCATTGCGGGTTCGATCAGCTAAGTTGACTCCGCATATATAGAGTCGATTCATTATCTATATAATTAGTTAATCAAGCATTACGAATATATTTCTAAGTTCAATTGACAAAATATATTTAGTGTTAGAGCTAGCAATAAAAATAGGAATAAAAATAAACTAAGTATTTCGTCTATTACAAATATAGATTAAAGAGCACTATTGTGGCATCGACCTTAAAACAAAACCGCAAATTGCTTTTGATATGTGAAACAAGGTTAGAGTTTGAAACTAGAGGTATGTAGTTAATGATTAGTTAGGAAATGTATTATTCTAGGGGAGGAAATTTTATTTTTAGATAGTTTTTATTTATACTTATAAATAAAAAAAATTGTAGGGTCTGTCTGTGGTTTTAAAAGATTCACGATATTAAAACACCAACAAACAATTTTTGTATTTGGACCAGTATGTCTATCTTTCTGTTTGTTCGGGCTAATCTCTGAAACTACTGAATCGATTTTTATGGGACTGACACTAAAAGATAGAGAGGGTTGTGGAGTATCACTACCTATGTAGTACCACTACCACTATACATTCGTTTCGTCGGCTCGGTGGCTGTAAATGCGGCGCTGAGTTCCGACGGAAAATGGGGAACGGAAGCGTCTTAATTAGATCGAAGTGACTTAAACACCAGGTTCCTAGGTTCCTTCCGCCTACATCGCTATGTGCCGGATACAGAAATACGGAAAAAATATAATAAAACGGAAAAATAACACCATTTTCTACCACATAACATGTAAATCAACCCCCCAATGAAAGGGATGTTTTGAATTCGCTGAAAAGTTACCATTTATTCGCTACTTTATTATCCGAGAGAGTACTTGTTGCGTGCACGAACACCGTGTGGGGAAATAAACGATGCTGATGCGAAATAAAAATGCTTACTGTATACATTTAGTAGGGGGACGCCCTGGAGCTGTGGGACTATTTGGCTGGGAAAGAGATGATTGTGGGTTCGATTTTTACTTGAGGGAATTAATTATTTTCATTTCCTCTTCTTGTAATAAGATTAAATACTTAATTATTACGTATTTACGATTTACGACGATTACGATTAATTACGTATAATACTTGTAATAAGATTAAATACAGCATTGTATATCGCAACTCATCGCGCAATGTCTCGTAAATTAAACGAATGCAATGGAAACGAGTGTTTTAACCCTAGGTTCCCTCCTCCTACCCTGCTGAGTGCGGGACCCAACGTGAAGCTGATAGGATTTACGTTGATAATACTCCTCGCTTGTTACACTAGGAGCTGTCTCATTTTTATTGTTTTATGTTTGTAGATTAACGTAACAAACGAGATTAGCAACCATTTCCCGACTCTGGTATGCGTCACGGCGTTGAGTTCCGCCATTTCAAACTACAATAAGTTCCCGCTGTCTACCGTGGAGATTCGTACTTGCGGACAACGTACAATTATGTATATCTTAACTACACGATAATTATCTTGCCTATAATATCCCGCATATAATAGGGTAGGCAGAGGGAAACTAGTGTTAAAACACTCCGTCCAAAAAAAGATATTTATAATTATTTAAGTAAAGCAATGATTATCTAAAGTTTTATCCAAAACGGAACAGCCCAACCACATTAGAAGGATGATATTTTGAATTCGCTCACAACTTTCCATTTATCCCGTGCTTTATTATCCGAGCTTCCCTACTTGTTGCACGAACACTGTGGGAGAAAATAAAAGATGCCGGTTTCGCTATAAAAACTCTTATAACACTTATATTTCAGTATACGGTTATATTTCGTTGGCTTAGGCCTGAAATTCTCCATTTTTAAATGGTTATTTTATATTTTTGTGATTAATTTATTAAATTGTTTAATTATTGAATTGTTAAATAAATTTGCGAAAGCAACGCGTTGGTTGTGAGTTCGATACCCACTTGGGGGAATGGATTATTATTTATTAATACTTTTAATTTCTTTGCTCTGGTGCCAAGACAATGCGCGGGATTGAGTTCTGCCACTGAACACGTAAACACTAGGTTCCCTCACAAGTAAATGGTTTCCTGTTAGAAATTATCAGCTGGCGTCTTGTGTAAGCAAAGAAGAAATAAATATTATAAGTATGAACGTGACTTCAACGGGGATAAGAACCTACAAACATAGCATTGAACTCACCAAATCGTAGCTAAAAGGCCAAATTTTATATAATAAATAATAATCTAATTTTGCGTTTTTTTGTTTCATAGCAGGGTAGGCAGAGGGTACCTAGTATTCAGAAACTCCGTTCCTCATTTCTTCCTTATCAACATATAATACATATCACAGGCTTAGTAGCGGAACTTAACGCCGTGCTTTGACATTTATAACAGAAAATGTCCCCGAATATTTTATACCTACGTTTGTTCACTCAATTATATTCCGATCTACACCTCACAATGACAATAGCATTTCAATACAATACGAGAATAATATAGTTTAGTTGTAACGTATTGTGGCGAGTACGTCGTATGGAGACAACAATGGCTGCGAAAAAAAGAATAGCGAAAAATACTTATACCTATAGATTTTAACGATATTTTTATTTTCCTTTTACCATTTATCTATGCGCGTCTTCTATGAAGGTATAGAGAATTGTTATCGTTTCTGTGAAAATTTCAATCCACGTGGAGCAGTGCGGCAACCGTTCATTGTAAACGTGACGGTTGTAGGTTTGATCCCGATTAGGGATTTTTTTTTTTAGTTTTACATTGTATACAGTTCGTACTCTGTTCCTATTGAGGCACTTAAATTCGTCACATTCCGCCAAATTTTCACTTACTTAACACGCAATATCTGAGTTTCGCTACTCAAAACGCAACATCTCCAGAATTCGACGGAAAGTGATTAACGGAGATTCTTAACACTACGCTCCCATGTTCCCTCTACCTACCCTTATATATGCGGGATACAAAAGCTAAAAAAACACTTCTCTCCACATTGTAAAAATACATTTTTATTGTATTGCACACACCATACACATTTGACTTGAACCTATTAATAACAAATATCGGTAATTCAATACAACATGCCCCACGCCGGAACGGTTCAGTCAACAGAAGGTTAACAATAGGTTATTGGTAACTATTTACAAAAGTAATTTTTGTATTACTACGAGTAGAGTGTTATTGATGTGGATAAGTTTTTAATTCTGTTTCAATAGAAATATTAATTTGTATTTTTCTATTTGGGCAGGTAGAGGACACGCTTAACTTATTGTAAATGCATACGTATATTAAATCGGGTGCAGCGCGGCGTTGAGTTCCACCATTCAATACGAAATGCTACAAGAATTTAGCGGAAAATGGGGAACGAAGAGTCTTAACACTAGGTTTTCTGATCCCCTTTAGATATAGAGACAGTGTTTGATTGTAAATGCGATGTGAGTTTGATTCTCACTCGAAGGAATTTTCCACTCTGGTAACTAAAACATGGCGTTAAGTTTCACCACTTAAAAGTTTCAAGAATTTAAGCGAAAATTAACGGTGGATAACGAAAAAGTGAATGGGGATGGAGTGTCTTAACACTAGGCCTCAGCTTTCCTCTACTTACCTTGCTAACAAAAAAATCTGTAATAAAAAAAGGGAAAAATAATAAGTAATTGAAACCATTTCCATTTTTTAAATACAATTATATTTATTTATTTGCAAATTTTGCAGTTATTTATTTTATTAAACATTAACAGCAAAATTTACATCAAATAGGAACTGAACTCACATACCTTACACCATACCAACGCTAACGTAGATTTACGACATCTTTTCCATATTACAGTTAAGAGGTCCCCGAGTATGACAATATATTAATGTCAGGTTATAAGTAACATAAGGCAAAAGAAATGAACCTATTACTTATAATTTATAGCATTTAATAATAGCACGTAAAGCACTAACTCAATTCCGTTTGTAGTATATAATGTATTGGGGTAATATTATCGAGTGTTGTCTTAAATTATCTCATGATAGAAATGTTTCTTTGAATGTATTTGTATTTAGATAATAATAAATAGCTTCACTTTTTTTTTCTGTAGGGTAGGTAAAGGGAACCTTGGGTTAAGACATTGCATTCCCAACTTTCCGCCTAATTAACGAGACATTGGGATTTTGTGGAACTCAATTCCATGTCTTCAAGATAGTCAAGTATGCGGGGAACGGAGTGTATTGACTCTAGGTTACCTTTGCCTACCTATGACTTGTTATATGCAGAAAAAATCATGAAGTTGCTTTTTTTTGATTGATTTTATTACAGCGGGATTGATTTTAAGCAAAATAATATTTTAAAATATTTTTTTTTTTATTTAATCAGGTTGCAACAAAAATGGACTTATATTTATTTGGATCTCGAATGAAGAGAGCAATTATATCTTTCAAATGTATTCAGATTCGTATCCATATAAAAATATTTACCGAAGAACTAAGTAAATAAAATAAATAATAATTTTAGTATCTGTTTTAGGAGTCAGGTCGTCTAACTGTATAGGATAAAACCCGGATGGTTGCCACACTTTTTGAAAAAGCTCTTTTGTTAGAAATGTATACCACTACATTACCTATTCAATGTGTGTTCTTAAACATAGTATATTAATCTTCTAACTTAGCCAATTTTTTCAAATATAAATATTATTAATTTTGAGTACAGCCTGTTTTATGTGGCCTCTAAAAAAGGGGATAGTTGCCTACTATGGCGGATACTAGCCTAACGTTAAAAATGGTTCGGGGGATACTTGCCTGTCTATTTTTTTTTTCCAATAAAAACGAACTTATATTAATTTAAGTAATCACTTTTTGTTATTGAACACAATCTTTCATTAAGTATTAATCAAAGTCAATATAATTATAAAATTACAAGAAAATAGACTCCAAAATGGTAATTAAGTATAGAAAATAAAAATAAAATATAACTATTTATTTTAAAGGTAGAACAACAAAAAAAATAAGAATTAACTTTGACATATAGCATCTATTAAATAAGTGTTCAGTTCTAATTACTTATTGAGATCCTTTATAATTATTACCCAAACAACACTTAAAAGTACTAAGGTTTTAAAATTTTAAATTTGAACATGTAATTTTTTAATTTAAAAAAAATATTAAATATTAGTATTTATTTTAAATATAAAAAATAATTATGGGAATAACTTTGGCATTAGTATTGATTATTACCAGAAGCCAAGGTTTTCAATTTGCCACATCTCATGCAATGGTTTTTGAATGTTGTACAAGTTTCATGCAACCACATTCGACACATTTCACATTGTATCCAATCTGATTTTGATTTAGTTAAATTATAATTTTCAAAACATTCTACACAATAATTATCAACTTTAACTTCTTTGTTGGTATTTCATTTTTTTGAATTTGCTAATTGACATTGCTATTTTGAATTTCCTAAGGTTCGAGAGGATATGCCATAAATCCGGGATATTTCTTTGATACTTTTTGTTTTTTATTTAGATCTTCGAACGCAAGTGCTAAGCTATCTTCTGTCCAGCTGATGTGGCTTTGCACCACGCCTGGCTTTCGTTTATACTTGCGAGGCGTTTTGCTGTTGAGAATTTATTTTATTTAAGATAAACCATAGTAAAGTTCAATAAAAATATCACCAAGAAAAAAAGGTAAAACCAAATGAAAAAAA
>JAEBDU010012118.1:16099-31752 GCA_016802625.1 Heliconius numata
CCTATTCCTTTAAAAAAATTGGAATAATTACTACTGGAAGCGAAGTTTACCATGGACGAATTAAAGATGGCTTTAAACCAGCACTGGAAAAGAAATTGGCAAATTTTCCAACAAAAATTATCGCTCATAAAATTGTTGATGATAGTATGGAAATGATTGTTACAGCTATCCAAGAAATGGATCAACTGGATGCTGACGTTATTTTATGTACTGGTGGTATGAGTGTGGATGCCGATGATTTAACGCCAAAAGCAATTCAGAAAAGTAGTGCGCAGATAGTTACTTATGGAACGCCGGTTTTACCAGGGGCGATGTTTCTACTTGCATATACGAAAACTGGAACAGCTATTATGGGATTGCCAGGTGCCGTTATGTTTGCCAATCAAACTGTTTTTGACTTAGTTTTACCGAAAGTGATGGCTGATAAACCAGTCACCCAAAAAGAAATTGCTGCTTGGGGACACGGTGGCTTGTTGTAGGGGGGGGGGTTTTATGTTTCAATCACCAATATTTATTTCTATCAAAACGGCTAGTGCATCCATTTTCATTACTTTTTTTCTTGGATTGCTGGCAGCCAGATGGGTTATTTCTTTAAAAAGTGAAAAATTGAAAGCCACTCTAGATGGGATTTTAACTTTACCGATGGTTTTACCGCCAACTGTTGTAGGATTTTTTCTTCTTTACATTTTTGGTGTCCAACGACCAGTTGGAAAGTTTTTACTAGAATATTTGTCGTGGAAAATTATTTTTTCTTGGAGCGCAACTGTGCTCGCAGCTGTTGTTATTTCGTTTCCTATGATGTATCGCTCTGCTAGAGGGGCCTTTGAACAAGTTGATGAAAATTATATTCATGCAGCTAGAACGTTAGGTTTA
This sequence comes from Heliconius numata, assembly GCA_016802625.1. Classification (NCBI taxonomy): domain Eukaryota; kingdom Metazoa; phylum Arthropoda; class Insecta; order Lepidoptera; family Nymphalidae; genus Heliconius; species Heliconius numata. The sequence goes on from JAEBDU010012118.1 coordinate 16,973, forward strand.
TCTGAATGGAAAATTTTTTGGCATATTTTATTCCCCTTGGCTTTACCAGGAATTTTATCAGGTGGTATTTTGGCTTTTGCTCGTGGCCTAGGTGAGTTTGGAGCAACCGCTATGATTGCTGGAAATATTGCTGGAAAAACCCGAACATTACCGTTATCCATTTATTCTTATGTAGCCAGCGGAAAAATGACAGAAGCCTACGGTGAAGTGGCTGTTATTTTATTCTTTTCATTTTTTGTTATTATCGGGATGAACTTTTTTGCCTTGAAGCAAAAAAATTATTTAAAGAAAGCGACGAAATCATGACTTTATCAATCAACTTTACAAAAAAATTGAGAGATTTTACACTTAACTTTGCTTTAGAATCTAATCAGGATATTTCTGCCTTATTAGGGGCTTCTGGCTCAGGAAAAACGATGATTTTAAAATGTATTAGCGGAATTGAAACACCTGACAGCGGCTTTATTTCTTTTAATGGACGAACACTTTTTGACTCTGAAAAAAAAATTAATTTGAAACCACAAGAACGAAATGTTGGTTACCTTTTTCAAAATTATGCGCTTTTTCCACATTTTACCGTAACTGAAAACATTGCTTGCGGACTTAAAAATAAAAAAGATAAACAAAAAATCTATGATTTTTTGCAATTATTTCATTTAGAAAAGTTTACTAAAAGTTATCCCGCTCAACTTTCAGGAGGACAACAACAACGTGTCGCTTTAGCTCGCTTATTAGCTTCAGATCCAGAAATTATTTTATTGGATGAACCATTTTCAGCATTAGATCAATTTTTACGAGAAAATTTGGAAATAGAAATGAAAACTCTACTGAAAGAATACGGACGAGATACCATACTAGTAACTCACCATAGAGATGAAGCTTACCGATTATGTGAACACCTAGTCATTTTGGAAAATGGAAAAGTGTTAGAAAATGGCAATTTAAAAGAAATCTTTGAATTTCCACAATATTTAGCCAGCGCTAAATTAACTGGTTGTAAAAATTTTTCAACGGTTAAACAGTTTTCTGATTTTGAATTATTTGCAAAAGATTGGGGTATTTCTTTCACTGTTAACAAAAAAATTACCAAAGAAATTTCATATATTGGGATTCGCGGACACTCATTGTATCCAGTCGATTCTTTAGATGAACCAAACAGCTTTGAAGTGAAGCTAAAAGATCAAACCGAAACACCATTTGAACGACAATTTTTTTTTCAAACAAAAAATAACGGTATCATTCGGTGGACAATATCGAAAAAATCGGGAATTATCGATTGTCCAAAATATTTGGCTATTGCTCCTGAAAATATTTATCTACTAAAAAACGAGTAAGGTCGGAAAAACAGATGAGAAAAAAATGATATTCGCATAGCAATTATTACCGCTAGTGACAGAGGATTCAAAGGTGAGTGAAAAGATTTAAGCGGTCCAAAAATGTGCAAAATTTGCTCGTCAGGTAAAAGAAATTGTTCAACAGTTTCTTTTACCTGACGAGCAAACGTTTTTAACAAAGAAAATGCAGACAATTTATGTGGAACTGGTTTTAGTCCAAAAGATTGCACATCAGAAGCAAGAATTTCCGTCAGTGAAAAACTGATCCCTGTAATTCCTGAAACCATGCATTTTTGCGGGTTTAACATAACAATGTTGAGCCGTGGTACAGTATGCAAACACTGATTGTAAATTTACTGAGAAGTATTAAAAGTGTTGAAAAAAATCTTTCATTTATCGAGGGATTCAACAACTTAAAAGTAATAAGCAATAAGACATGTTATAAACGGAAAAGCCCGTCTGCATGTAGATGGGCTTTCTATATGAAACTATATTCTCGTAAAAGTATCTCATTTATTGACTCTGGTCTAAGAAAAGCAAGACATGATCAGGTACTTTTTGATATACTTATCTCATGAAAAATATTGAGTGCAAAAACTGCGGGTCAACAGAATTCAAGACAGATTCAAACCGTATTATCTGCTTGTATTGTGGAACGCCATATATCGAAGAGGAAAAAGAACAAATAGAGACTGTAGTTGTCAGAACGAAACTCTCAAACAAAGCAATTCTGTGGACGATTTTTGGAATAATTTGTATGTTTTTTATTGGAGTATCTGTATTTAGCAGTATGAAAAGTCAGCATATTATCGAGGTTCAAAAAGCTTCGCCAGATAGTACACTTAGCCAGGAAGAATATGGTTATAAATACATCAAAGATGCTGGTGGATGGAATAAGCATATCTATGATGATATTAAAATAGCAAAACGTCAGTTAAATGAAGATGGAAAATGGCAAGAGTATTCTGATGGATCGCTCTATACCGACCTCATTCAACAAGTTGGAGTACCTAGTTCAGTGCATGAAGACGAAGGTGAAAATAAAGTCACAGCGATTTGGACTCAAAACCCAACAAGTCCTCATATCCTTTGGATCCATATCAAATATGACAAACAAACAGGTATGATTGTCACAAAAAATATAGAGGGATGGGCTGCCAATCCTTAATTTTAAAAAAATATAGTGAAAGAATTTTAGAAAATATGGAAAATAGAAAATATATTGAGATTATTTGTAAAAATTGTGGCGGACATGATTTAAAAGGGACTGGTGACTATTTCATTTGTCAAAACTGCCATTCCATGTACAAAAAGACTGTTTTCAAAAAAAAACTGATTTATCGTCAGTCAAAACTATTTTGGATTTCTGTTACTGTAATAGTATTAATGATTTTGTTAGTGATTAGCTTTATTATAGCACCTCAAAGTACTATTACGAAAAAAAAGATTGAACATCCAGAGTCATGGTACAACGATGTAGGATCAGGAAAGGCTTATAAAAACGAAAAGGAAAAGGAAAAATCAGATCGTATGTTTTCGGAGATTAAGGATCAGGCTAAGTGGGCACTGGAACATTTAGACCTGACAGAATATTGGACGACAGAATATTTTAATTCTATCAGAGTTGCTCAAACACATTTTAAAGATGGATCAACCACTCCAACTTATAGTGATGGGATGCTATATTCTGATTTGATAAAAAGGGTTGGAACGCCCGATGAAATAGAGACCTATGGTCAGGGGCGCAAGGAAGCTATTTTTCACTACCATGGGGAGAATAATTCGATAAATAATTGGAGTATTTCTGTTTTTATTACGTACGATACAAAAACGGGGATGATAACTGATAAGAGCGTAATGTGAATATGGTATTTAAGTATGTTATTCTAATTGGCTCTCTGAAAGATAATCCAATGGATCGAACAATTACGCCTAAACCAAAACTAAAACGATGTAAGGAAGAATCAGAGAGCTTTTACACTAAAGAGGAACTAAAACAGTTCTCCAATTGTCTTGAAAAGCTTAATGATAAAAGAGCCTTTACTTTCTTCAGAGTTTTGGCATTCTTAGGATTAAGAAAAGGGGAAGCTATGGCTTTGCAGTGGAAAGATATTGATTTTACAAAACAAACAGTATCAATCGATAAGACATTGGTAGCATTATAAAAGGGCGAGCTCCGTATACAATCTACCAAAACTGAGTCATCCACTCGAGTTATCACAATGGACAAGGGTACACTCTCTATCTTAAAAGAATGGAAGAACTACATCATCCAGCAAAAGCTCTCACTTGGAATTAGAGATGAGAATTTTGAGAATAATGTAGTCTTTGGGCAATCTGTGCTTTATAGAAAAACACTATATCTTGGTAAATCCTATCCTAATCATGTAATGGCTAAAGTAAAGAAACATTTTCCAGATATGAAAATCATTAAAGTCCATGATTTCCGCAAAACAAACGCCTCTTTACTTTTTGAGAGTGGTGCGAGCATTAAGGATGTAGCAAAAATTTGGGGTCACAAACCTACAAAGACAACAACCGATATCTATGTCAAATTAACACCAGCTAAACAAAATGAAACTATTGAAGCATTCGCTCAATACATGGCTTTTTAAATCCAATGGCATTCAATTGCTTTATGGTTTATATCAAACTCGTGTAACCCTTGCCACTACTCACTTTTAGAAGTGGTTTTTGCAATTTTCCCTTGTTCGATATACTCGAATAGTCAAATACCTAATGTTCACGAATATTGATTTATAGGCTTTTATATAAAGTTTTTACTAAATCAATTAACGTATATTCTTGTATATTTTATATATTCCGTATTCAAAACCGTATTCAATTTTAACGGTTAGCTGGGGGCATTAAAATCAATAGTTCGTAATTTTTTTAAGTATTCTCTAACTTCAATTTCAATTTCTTCATCTAAAATTTTCAACTGCTTAGGAAAATCTTCTTTAACAAAAGTATACCCTTCACTCATATTCTCTATCTTACTTGATAGTTTTGTATGTCTAAAGTATCTCATTTGCTTACTAGATAGATCTAGAATCTTTTCAATCTTCACTCTTATAGTTTTTTGATAGAAAGGACCATATTTCTTTTCAGCTCTTAATAAAGCATTATAGGCATTGTTACATGGAAGATATTTATCCTTGTAATACTTTAGTTTTTCTTTTTCATCTAACGGAATTTCTTCATAGCTAGGGAATAATCCATTTACACTTAAAATCATTTCAGCTAATTTATCAAATAGCTCTAGATAAATTTCATATTCTTTTTCATATTGTTTATTAGTCATAAATAAAACATTATCTTGTTTTCTCTTTACCTCAAGTAATTTTTTTTCTAATTCAGCTTGTTTATTTTGAAGCACATCCTTCTTTTTATAGTCTAACCAGATTTTTATTAATAGTATTAAAAAACTTGCTCCACCCAAATATTTTAATACTTCATTGAATAAATCATACATAAAATCACCTCAATTTATTATATCAAATTAGTTAATAAAACATACCCCCCCCTCTAAAAAAAATAGGTTTAAATTTGTTTACTACCAACCGGTGGATGAGGGCAACTCTGCAAATATATAAATAAATTCTCATGAGGGGGGGGGGGCGTACATAAGCAAATCGCATTTGGGGAATCGACCCTATCCACCGGTTTTCCGTTCTCCATATTTAGCGCAAAAAAATTCGATGGGGGGTATTATAAACGTTGATATAAAAGGAAAAAGAGATGCCCTTTCAAAAAGAACACCTCTCTACTCATCTATCTTATAGTTACTGTCTTTCTAAGCTATTTACTACTAAAATAGGAACAAATAGACTTAAACTCCACATGCTTAAACACTATTTTTACTTAATATCATCAAGAATAACGAAGTGTGGTTCATGAATCGTTTGTACATCTGCACGCAAGTAAGCACGAATCTTATACTTAAGATTGCTGAACGCATCACCAGCTACACGAGTAACTTCTATAGTCACACCAGTACGCACACCATACCATAGCTTCGTAAAGTCACCTACTACCGCAAAGCTTCCATCATTCTTAATTCCTAAGTCGTTTGGTACTTGTGTAGTTGTAAGCTTATGCGTTAAGTTCTCATAGCTCTTAGGTGCGTTTAGAGGTTGCCCACTCGCATCTGTTAAAGCATCTAACTCTCCATAAGTTCGTGGTGAATAGATCACTCCATTCGGTGTTCCGTTTGCTGATAAGATTGACGTAACAGCTTTACTAAATTCTTTATAGTTTTCTAGTGCTTTACCTACTGTTTGTTTTTGAATGCCATCACGATTATAAATACCCTTCGGCTCTATATCTGTACCAGCGCCCAACAATCCGACTCTATCCAATTCTAATGCTAGTGCATTCACAATGCTTTGAGTAACAATCTGATCAATGTTCAAAGCATCTTCTAGCAACTCAATTGTAATATCTGACATACCTACCAGTGTTTTTGCTTCGAACTTCACTGGCTCAAAGTCTGCATCTGTCTCGTTAATAGGTGCGCCTTCTTTTTTCCAGTGTGGTTTAATATCTCCTGTTTGTTTAGCGAAGACTAAAGTAGATGAAGTCATGGGAACTGTTCTAGCTCCAGCAGTCATTAGCACTGATTGCGCACGTACCATATTAATCAGTTCATTTGATAGTGGTGCTGGAATCAATACGCCCCCACTTCCATCACGATTAGCAGCGACTACTTGTTGTTCTTTTTCTGCTCCGTTCCATTTACCAGTTGCCATACCTTTTACAAGTTTACCAATACTCATATCAGAAAACTCTTGTTGCTCATATCTGCTTTGGTTAGGTACGGTAAGTTTTTGTTCAGGTGATAGAACTTGTACTTTTTTTCCATCTTTATAGAAATGTTGTTGCTTATCTTTTGTATTATCCATTCTTAATTTTTGTTCATCTTCTTCATTCTTCTGTTCTCGTTGTCTGATTTCAGCCTGTTCAATCTTTCCTACCAATGAATTGTAAAATGGATAGTCATTCATCAACTGTTCGTGTGTACAATTTTTATGCTCATTGATAAACTCCTCTTGTTGTACCTTTAAATCTTCTAAACGATCTTTATTAAGTGTAATCATATTTTTTACCTCTTTCTTTTCTTCTAATTTTATTGGATTATTTTTTAAATTATTGATACATGTTGACTCATTAAATTTTGCTACTAACTCAACTTGGTTTGTTACCTCATCACAAAAACCATAGTTCTTACATTCCTCTGCACTAAGCCAAGTTTCTTCATCTAATAACTCAATGAGTTTTTCTCTTGTGATCTTTCCGTTTGATTTTGATAGATACGCATCAATTGAACTTTCTCTTATCTTGTCTAGGGTATCAGCCATTTTTCTTAGCTCATTAGAATTACCGTATGATAGCGAAGACATAGGGTTATGAATCATCATCATACTATTTGAAGGCATTATGATTTTATCTCCAGCCATTGCGATTACAGTTGCTATACTGCAAGCCACTCCATCAATGTAAACAGTAATTAAAGCCTTATGATTTTTTAGCATGTTGTAAATAGCTACTCCACTAAAAACACTACCGCCATAAGATTGTACCCTTACTTCAATTTCACTAACTGAAGGTATCTTCGATAACTCATTTCTAAAACTCAAAGCGCTGACATCACTTTCAGAATAATTTTCGTCTGTAATATCTCCATAAATATATATGGTGGCTTTGTTTCCGCTTGTTTCAATTTGATAATATTTTTTCATGTTCAACCTCTTTTCAAATTTTATTTTTTTATAGATTTGGTTTTGCCCTTATCCTATTCATTTATTCCTCCTAAACATGTGTACCCCTATGAAAAGTTAATTTTTGTTGTACCAGCCGTACCACCTTTATTAAACGTTGATATAACAGCATTTCGATTCATAATTAATACGGATTTACTCGTACCATACCTGTACCACAACCCGTACCATTTCTAAGTGGTACAACTACTGGTATGGGTTTGGTACAACGATTTTTAGCTTTTTTACTACTAGAAACGTTTTAATATCAAGCTTTATCAGCAATGGTACAAGCGGTACAGCATTTTGTTAATTGTTGATATGGTACACATTTTTTTATTCATTCTCGTAAAGATTTTTAATTTTTAAATGAATATATCTCCATACTCTAGTTCCATTTTGGCGAGCATTATTTTTAAATATTCCCATCTTCTCTAATTGCTTAGTAAATCTTGGTTGTGATAATTCTTTTAGATTTTCTCTATAACAGAAATTTCTATATTCTTCATAAATCATCTTAGACGAATCACCTTCTTTAGATTCCATATCTACTTCACACATTTCTTCTATGAAACGTAGTACATGATTAGATTCTTTCAGCCATTTTTCTTTTGCTTGCTTCATCTTCTTTGATACGGTCAACTCACCACGTTCTAAGGCTAAACGGAATACATTCATACAATGAACAGCGAATAATGGTATCTCTGCTTCAATCGCTTTTAAATCGTGCTTAGTCTTGAAAGCTTCATCAATGACACAATCAAAAGGAATAACATACAATCTCCGTTCAAAGCCCCTAGTAAAATCATTGAATGCTGGTAACTCATTGGCGGAAAATATCAACTTAGCAAAGTTTACAAACATAAAATGGTCTTTCCCCTTAAATTCAGCAGATAAGCGATCTCCACCAGTTAGTGCTTTAAGTAGTCCAGTTGACTTTAAAAATTCGGAATCAACGTCCGCAAACAAGTTGGCTTCTTTTTGAAATAAATTCGCACTAGCAAAACGATTCTGTTTGTTTCCTAAGTCCTGTAGCGTCATATTACTTACATTGTCCGAACTCAACACTTTATTAAGAATATTCAAGAAAGTTGATTTCCCATTCTCTCCAGTACCTTGTAAGATAGTAATTGTTTGAAATGGAGCATAGCTTCTATAAAAGCAGTAGCCTATAATCTCCATTAAATGTTTTGCACTGTCATAATGACCTGTTAAATCGTTTAGCCATTCAATTGTTTTCGTAGGTAATTTAGTTGTTGCTGGATCAATCGAATAGTTATGACTTTGTAGAATATAATCTCTAGTATCGTGTGGCTTCATTTCACCAGTTTTTATGTTGTACGTACCATTCTTAAAATTGGTTAAATATGGCTTACTATGATTAAACGGATTGTCTTTCATTTTGGAATCAAATATTTTTATGAAGATGAATTTTTTTGTTTCACTTAATTTTTGTTGACTCCACTTAGCATGGTTTTCTAGCTTTTTTGTGATATATCCGTCTAAAAAATCGCTTAAGCTATCCATACGCCATGAGCCTGTTTTTTTATCAAACCTTGCCCCTTGTGATAAATCATTTGAACGAATCATAGGTATTTCTTTCATAATCTCGTAGCCTAATTCAGAAGCACTTACTTTCATGTTTCCTTTATCATCAAAATAGATCCACTTTGGTAGGTCGTCATTTTTCTTTTGTTTCTTTTTTTGTAATTCTTGAAGGTCTACAATTTCACTCACTTAATCACCACCTAGTTCTTTTCGTGCTATCGAGAAGAACGTATCTTCTACTTCTTTATCTGATAGCGGTTCTGTAAAGTAACGATTCGCTACTTTTACCAATTCCAGCACCATACCCACATCAACCGCCCTCACTAGTAAGCCACCTGTTATTTGAGCGATACGGTTGTTTCTATTGCCTTCCTCACACCCTTTAACAATGCTTTCAAATAGTTCAGTCGTAGTATTGCGGTATCGTGAACCGCCTTTTTTAAACTGGTTCGCATTTTTATATAATGGTATGGTACGAACGCCACCATCATCTGGTATATAGTCCTTTGCCCATTGTTCAGCACCTTTTAAAGCTTCTTGTACTGGAAACAATTCTTCGCCCTTAGAAACGATTATTTGCTCTTTTTTGACGTGTTGCGTTAAGACTGGTAAAAGTTGAATTTGTGACCAGGTAGTGTTTGATTGGTCGGCTTGATGAATAACACCTTTTAAGATTTTGTTTGATAAAAATCGAATTAACAGCTTGTACTCTTGTTCTCCGACTAATTGACTTAACGGCAATACGAAACGATAACGAACGCCCTTTATTCCATGACTAACAGACGGATAGAGAACATAATCAAATTTATTGAATTTCTGTTTGATGGCTTCCACCAAGTCGCTCTCTGATATAATCACATCATCTAAATCTAAAATCGCACAATCACGACTGACTACATTTTCATTTTTCCTTATCAATGCTTTCATTTCACCAGCTATAAAACCATCAATGCAAAGTGTTTTTAATTTCTTCTGTTCTTCTAAATCATCTGGCATATTAATATTTTTAGGTACATATTCAGAAAAAAACTTAATGATACTTTTATTTATTGGTTCTTCCATAATGCTTGGTCGGACTTTGCCTATATAAATCATTTTGTCACCTCTTGATCATAACGAACCAAATCATCTGCATTCTTTTTTGCAAGTAATGTAATAGAGGATAATAGTGCGTTCATCATATTCAAGTGTTCCAACTCAACTTCTCTAGAATATAAGTGTTCATCAAAAAAAATTTTTATACCTTGTAAGGCACTTTCAATATTTCCACTATCAAAAACTAAATCATCAATATCAATATTTTCATTCATTATCTTCATTCCTCCATTAATTTGTGATATACTAGAGAAAAGATTATAGGCAAGAATCCCTATACTGTAGCCATTAACTCGTTGCTTTGGTCGGCGTTTGAGTTAAGGCTTTTTTCTTTTCTCCTAGCATTTTTACCTCTTTTTCCACTTGCCCCAGCTAGTAGTTAATTTTTGTTTTCTTCCATAAATAAATCTGCATCTGTCTTCTTAATTCTTTTCGTTTGGTTGATTATCGTTACTTGTAACCCTAACTTAATGAACTCTGTTAAATTGCTCCTACTAATGTTTAAATACTCGCAACACTCACCTAATGACATATATTCGGGCAACTGTTGTTTTACTACTTCCTGCTTTACTGCATCTCGCCAAACTTTCGTAGCAACCTCTGATAATTGCTGTTCAATTGTCGGTGAGAGATCAACTTCTAATTTCATTTACTCACCCTCTCAATAAGAACATTTCCCAACTTTTAACCAAAAAAAATTTCATCAATAGTTATGTTAGGATTAACCAACTTAAATTTTTCTTTCATTATCTCTTTTTCAGAATCTTTAAAAGGTATATTACCTCGTTCTTTTTCAGAATACGCTTGTCTTGATATGTTTAAAAATGTAGCCATTTCTTTTTGTTTCAGTCCTACCATTACACGATAACCAGCGACTTTGTTCATAATTATCACCTCTCTTCCTCATAAGAACATTTCCCAACTTGACTTTAGTATAAACGCAACTTATAATGATGTCAAGAACATTTCCCAACTTTTTTTGTTAAGGAGGATTTTATGAGCAACAATAGCAATAATAAAGAAATCGGGTCAAGGATAAAATCAATTAGAATATCACAAGGTCTCAGTATGGAAGAATTTGGAAAAAAATTTGAGCCAAAAGCTACTAAAGGAACTGTCTCCAATTGGGAGAATGGAAACTATCTCCCGAATAATGAAAGATTGAAGCGCATTGCTGAATTGGGTGAAGTAACAATGACTTATCTATTAGAAGGTAAATATATGCTAAAAGATATTCATATGATGCCTGAAGAAGAACAGGAAAAATTAGCTCAATATAGAGGAGCCGTTATTACAGAAGATCTGGAAAGTGATTATTTTCTACAAATCGCTAAAAAATTCTCTGCTTGTGTTGATGATAAATTAATTAAAACAGAATTAGCTTCTCTAATTAATGGACTAGTTGAAATTAACGAAGGTTCTATCCCTGAAGAACAACTTCAAAATGAATTAAATTATATATCAACTGAATTATCAAAAATACCTTTTAAATTAATCAATAAAGATTAATCTAACCACAAATGCCCCCAGCTAGTAGTGGTTAGGAGGAACTTAATTTGGCAACAATCTCTAGCTATATGAAAAAAGACGGCACTAAGGCTTATTTATTTCAAGCCTATCTCGGTGTTGATCCTATAACTGGAAAAGAAAAACGAACAACTCGAAGAAATTTTGCTACTAAAAAAGAAGCGCAACTCGCATTAGCAAAGTTAGTGATAGAAACTGAAAAGAACGGTCTGTATGAGAATACAAACAAAATAGAGACGTTCAAAACACTATATGAACTCTGGTTTGAACAGCACAAGAAAGATATAAAGCCAACTACTGAACAACGTATCAAGATTTATTTTGAAAATCATATCCTTAAAAAGTTAGGTAGAATAAAGCTCTCAAAAATCACGCCTTTATATTGTCAAAAGATATTAAATGAGTGGGCGGATAGTCTAGCAACTTACAAGCAAATGCGAATCTATGTAAGTATGGCCTTTAAATATGGCATTTTAATTGGTGCTATACATGATAATCCAATGGAACGAACAATCATTCCAAAGCGGAAGAATACCACCAATAAAGAAGAATCAGACAGCTATTACACCAAAGAAGAACTACAAGGATTTTTCTCTTGTTTAGAACAGTTGAAAGACAATCGAGCCTATACCTTTTTTAGAGTACTAGCTTTCGTTGGTTTGCGAAAAGGTGAAGCTATGGCTCTTACCTGGAACGATATTGATTTTGAGAATAAACTAATGACCATTAATAAAACGTTGGCAGAATTACAAAGCGGTAAACCTATTATTCAAGACACAAAAACCGAATCATCTAATAGAGTGGTTCAGATGGATAGTAAAACCTGTAGTATATTGAAGGAATACAAAAACCACATCATCAAAGAAAAATTCTCTCTAGGTATTAGAGATGAAAATTTCAATAATAATGTGGTATTCAGTAATTCGGTATTCTATAGAGAAAACCAATATTTATATAAGGCTTATCCTAATAACGTACTTGAAAGAGTAAAACGTCACTTTCCTAACATGAAAATAATTAAGGTTCATGATTTTAGAAAAACGAACGCTTCTCTACTCTTTGAAAGTGGCGCTAGTATTAAAGACGTTTCGCAAAGGCTAGGTCATAAATCAACCAAAATCACAACTGATATTTATATCAAAGTGACTAAAGCTAAACAGAATGAAACAGCAGAAAAATTTTCCGAATACATGGCATTTTAAAACCCGTATTCAAAACCGTATTCAATTTCTTTATGGTTTATATTGAACTCGTGTAACCCTTGCTATTACTCACTTTCAGAAGTGGTTTTCGCAATCTTCCCTTGTTCGATATAAACCATTAGAATACTCAAATCTGCTGGATTAACGCCACTAATTCGACTGGCTTGAGCAATTGTTTCAGGTTGAATTTTTTGTAGTTTTTGTTTTGCTTCTGTTGCTAGCCCATTGATTGCTTCATAATCAATGTTTTCAGGAATGCGTTTGGCTTCCATCCGTTTTAGTTTCTCCACTTTATCCAACGCTTTTTGGATATAACCTTCATACTTGATTTGGATTTCGACTTGCTCAATCACTTTATCATCCAATTCTTCTTCTGATTTCGGGATAAATTGTAGGACTTCATGATAGGTCATTTCAGGTCGTTTTAAGAAGTCACTCGCAAGAACGCCATCTTTTAACGGAACTGATCCTTTCTCTGCTAAAAAGTCTTGGACTTCCTTCGTAGGTTTTACTCTAACCGAGGCTAGACGAGCAATTTCTTTTTCAACCGCTACTTTTTTAGTTTGATAGGCTTGATATTGTTCTTCTTTTACTAAACCAATTTTATGTCCTTGTTCAGTTAAACGTAAGTCGGCATTATCATGACGTAAAATCAACCGATATTCTGCGCGTGAAGTTAATAATCGATACGGCTCATTAGTTCCTTTTGTTACTAAATCATCGATCATAACACCAATATAGCCATCACTACGTTTCATGACAAACGGCTCTTTACCTTGAACTTTAAGTGCAGCATTAATTCCAGCAAGCAATCCTTGGCCAGCGGCCTCTTCGTAGCCACTAGTACCATTCGTTTGCCCTGCCGTAAATAAATTTTCGATTACTTTTGTTTCTAAGGTCGGACGTAGTTGATGAGGAACAACCACATCATATTCGATTGCATAACCTGTACGCATCATTTCAGCTTTTTCTAAGCCAGCAATCGAGTGCAGGACTTCTGATTGAACGTCTTCTGGTAAAGAAGTCGATAATCCTTGGACATAAACTTCTTCAGTATTTAATCCTTCTGGTTCTAAAAATAATTGATGACGTGGTTTATCCGAAAAACGAACAATTTTATCTTCGATTGATGGACAATAACGTGCACCAACCCCTTCGACAATGCCAGTAAACATAGGTGCACGATGTAAATTATTTTGAATAATTTCATGTGTCCCTTCATTTGTATAGGTTAACCAGCAAGGTTCTTGGTTCAAATTATACGCGCTATCTGGCGTTGCAAAACTAAAATGATTTGGTTTTTCATCTCCGGGTTGTTCTTCAGTCACTGAATAATCGATGGAACTTGATTTTACTCTTGGTGGTGTACCTGTCTTAAAGCGATCCATCTCAAGGCCCAATTCTTTTAAATGATCCGCCAAACCGATGGATGGTAATGAGTTATTTGGACCAGAAGAATATTTTAATTCACCAATAATAATTTCTCCGCGTAGAGCTGTTCCAGCAGTAATAATCACAGCGTTGCCATAGTACTGAGCACCTGTTGTGGTGACTACACCTTTACAGATACCATCTTCTACGATCAATCGTTCTACGATTCCTTGACGAAGTGTTAAATGCTCCGTTTTTTCGATGGTATGTTTCATTTCAGAAGCATACGCATGTTTGTCCGCTTGGGCGCGCAACGCTCGGACTGCGGGACCTTTTCCTGTATTGAGCATCCGCATTTGAATATATGTTTTATCTATATTATGTCCCATTTCACCACCCAGAGCATCGATTTCTCGAACAACGACGCCTTTGGCTGGTCCACCAACCGATGGGTTACACGGCATAAAGGCAACCATATCTAAATTGATTGTTAAAAGTAAGGTTTTACTGCCCATCCGAGCAGAAGCTAATGCAGCTTCCGATCCAGCATGCCCAGCACCGACCACGATCACATCATAAGTATCTGCTTTAAATTGGTTCATCGACTCTTCCTCTCTATTTTCCTAAGCAAAATTGGCTAAATAATTGCGTGATTAATTCATCTTGCACACTATCTCCTACGATTTCGCCTAAATAATCCCAGCAACGCGTCATATCCATTTGTACTAAATCGACAGGCATTCCTAATTCAATCCCATTCATCACTTCATCCAAGGCTAAAACTGCTTGGTCCAATAATGCGATATGACGCGTATTGGAAACATAGGTTGCATCTTTATCTTCTGTTTCTCCACCAAAGAATAAATCTGCAATTTTTACTTCTAACGCATCCATACCAGTATTCGAAAGAACAGAAACTGGTAAAATTTCTGCCGCTTTAATCC